>CAUYRT010031865.1:0-42863 GCA_963574885.1 Lepilemur ruficaudatus | reverse complement strand
CTGATTTGTTTGAATACTTTGTAAATTTTGGATATTAGCCCTTTGTTGGATATATTGTTTGTGAATATTGTCTACCATTCCATAGGATGTCTGTTTACTCTGTTGATTATTTTCTTTGCTGTGTAGAAGCTTTTAAATGTAATAAAGAACCATTTATTTATTCATTTATTTTTACTGTAATTGACTTTATGGTCTTAGTCATAAATTATTTGTCTAGGCCAATGTCTAGAAGAGTTTTTCCTACATTTTCTTCTATAATTTTTATAGTTTCATGCCTTATATTTAAGACTTTTATCCATCTTCAATTAATTTTTATATGACAACAGATAGGGGTTCTGTTTTATCCAATTTAATTCTATTCTAGGGCTATATTAAGACAAGAGCTGCTGGCAATCTCAAAAGACACTTGAAGATTATAGCAACCAGGACTTTTTTTAATCTGTCTGGGTATTCTGAGTGGGAATGTTGATTAATGTTCATCACTGCTATGTTTTCCTGTTTGTTTTTATGCCCATTCTCTCTGAGAGTACTATTTCTGTGGGCAGCTTCAAGCAACTTGGAGCTGACCAAGTTCTATCTAATCCCCTACACTTGAACTCTCCCCATGCTTCAAAGGCAGAACCAAAATTCAGCTCCTTCAAGAAGCGTTTCTTTATCTTTGCCACTGGACCTGACCTCTCCTTCATCTGGATCCTCTGGAACTTGGCTCCTTCATCATGATGCTGATGGGGTCCATTGCCATTTGCTCTAATTCTCTTTCTAGTTCAGTGTGAAATAAGACAACTACTTCAGAAGAAATGTACCCCTTCTTTGATGTTGAATTATTATATATCAGGGTTAGAGGTGAAAAATTATACTATTAAATATTATTTTAATATTCTTATTTTCATTCTAAAGCTGTTCTTATATAAAATGTATATAAAGTTAAAACAGAGAAGTACAAAGGACAGGGATATATATTTGCTTTTCAATGAAAAATGAATTAATTTGTCAGTTTGATGCAAGAGTCTTAAGAGTTCAGAAGTATGAAAAAGTTAAAATTATATAAAGGAGAAAATGATCATAGAGAAATTTGGGGAGGCGGCAGTTAATGGTAGTGAAGATGGTGGTGGTGAATAATTAGGTCAGTAAATACATTTGTGGAACAGTAAGTGTGCGATTAATAAAAGAAGGATTGCATATTAAAAATATATCAAAGTCAAATCTTTTGTAGAATAGGACTTTCTTTTCTAGAGTTAACATAATGATATTCCTGAAGGCAGAGCCCACTCAAAAAAGCAGATGTTAGAATAGGAAGGCAAAACGTAAAATAATATATACAAAACTTAAGAGGAAAAATAAAAAGAGAGAAAGATGATTAAAACCGTAATCTACTTAGTTTTAGTTCTTTGTACCGTCAAAATTATTTTTATGGGTCAGGGCAAGGCAGGCCAAGAAGCATGAAAACACGATCATAAGTTTTCTTTAAAAAGTCAAGATACTAGGCAGTTCACTTTGGCCTAAATCTTATAGTATGCCACACAATTAGCAGAACTTTTTCCCTCAGTGAACAAAGGTCTTGCACTTTAGTTTGAAGGCCTAAAGAAGCAGCATTTACCATAGTCAATGAATGCTGATTCATCCTTCTCCTAGAAATTCAAGACATATCTGTGCTACTTTTAATATAAATTAGATTAATCAGAGATTCATTTATTCCAAGTAAACTGTTTTGAGATTCTGTAAAGGAGCAACTGCCTTGAATATCAAGGTCTTTAGTTCAAATCCCAGTAGATATGAGATCTATTTTCATTTGAACAATGAAAATTCTTACTTGAAAAGAGCAGAATTTTCAATCTCCAACATTACATGGTATATATTCAAATTTAAATGTTTTCGGTTTTTTTTCAGTATCAAGTATAACTTCAGCACATGGCTCCAGAATTAACCTTTGTTATTATAAACAATGGCAGATAAGCATAGCTAAGAACAAAATTAAAAACAAAACAGATAAACAGAAATAAAACATTTTGACAGAAATTAAAAATTAAAAATATAGAATATATAGACATTGTTTAGGGGATTGTGTCCTCTTTTCACTTTTAAGCCCTCCCCTGTACACTTGTTAACATATAAATTGTTTTGTGTTTCTAAGATGGCGGGGTGGGAAGGATGTTTTATGCAGGTAACTGCTTAGCCCTTTCCTACAAGCCTTCCTACCCCATCACCTCCAGTTTACCATAAGTCCTTTTCTATCTGACCTCCCAATGGGAAAGAATTAGGAGACACATTGAAACGCTCAGTGAGGAACTAGATCTTGAAGCTGGGGATGACAGATCACATGCCACTCTGTAGACCTCTCTTCTCCAGCATTAATCTTTCCTCTGAGGGCATTTATGATTCCTTCATCCATTTTTGCTTTTCGTGTGCTCTGAGCCATCACCTGGTACCGTGGGATGCAGTATCAGAAATCACTGGCTTTGTTCAGGCTTCCTGCTGATTTTGTTTTAGAGATGTGGGGTACAGATTTCTCTGATTCATTAAGTAAGAAGGTTCAGGGAATGTGCATCTGCCCTCCGAAAGCATGTTCCACTGCTGACAGGTAATCAAGAGGCCCAAGGCCAGAAGTTAGTTTTTGAAGTGTGGGATGCTGTTATTGGAGCAAAGTATCTCATTTCATAAATACGATTGGTCATCACAACATTTTTAAAGGGAATTTTCACAGCTTGATGAACAGAGAGCACATTTTTAAAGGAAGCTGAAAGAAATAACAAAATTGAGGCCCAGTGTGTGCTCTTGGTAATGTTGCCACAGTCACCAGGGCTACCTTTAACTTACACAAATAAATTATTGCTGAGAAATTTTAACAAAGAATATTTAGAACATCCTGCCATGTGTTTCTTGTTGTCTTTCAAGGAAAGCAGGTATTTACGATTGAACACATAAACCACCTGTCAAAACCTGATTTTCTGTAGAAGGTTGATAAATCCTGGAGCGCAGATGCAGCAACGAATATTTTACCAACATACCCATATGTGAGCTATTTTGGAATTATTCTTTTGTAGAGCTGAAAATACTTCATGTTAGAAAAGAGCATGCAATAAAACTGGATGAGAGGCTCACATTCTTTTTGAGAAGGGCATAGCATGATGAGTTATAGGGATAAGAAAGTGATAAGGCACTTTAATTAAGTGCCATTTGTGAGAAAAACACTGCCCTTGGCCTGCATCTTTTCTTCAACCATGGTTAGAAGGCCATAATGGCTGTTGAGCATATGACCATTGTCTTCGGTGAAAGGTGACAAGGAAGTAGAAAGTACGAAAAATTGACAAAACAAAAACAGGGACATAAATAAAATGGCACTGGGGCTTAGAATGTTGCTTGCCATTATTGCTTAGCACACGATGGTGTGCTAAGCCTGCGGTGGCTCACAAGTCATCATGATATTTGCAATCAAAGATTTCAGCTGCATGTCCCCATGACTCAAGCTATGTAGTTCCTTTTCCTGAATGTTTTCTTTCTCCATGTGTGACATCCATGGGCATGCACTGCAGATCTCCCTTCGAGAAAGAACTTGCCATGAGGCACGCTGACTGCCTCCAGCCACCATCCCTTTGGAATCTAGCACAACATCCATACCAAGGCCATGTTCTTCCTGGGCTGCTCCCAGCCAGTGATTGATCATGGCTATCTTGTAATGAGCAACCTTTGCTCTGAGGCTTCTCCGTCAGACACACTGAGATTTTCTCAGGACCTTACTGCAATGTGAGGCTCTTCCTACTCAAACCTCATATCTACCTGCATCAAGTTTTGAGGACTTTCCCTGCCTATGCCTGCTCTATTTTCCCTATATTCTTCATAGGCACTCTACCCAATAAATATCTCCCACATTTAATTTCCTCTTTATATCAATTTCAGAGTACCAGACATAGCATCCCCCCAAAAATCGATCACATTCACTTATAAAAGACCAAGACTAAGTTCAAGTGCCACTATCTTCATGCAATCACTTCTAATCCTTTTAACTGGTTATATTATCTTCTTCCTTGAACACCTTCCTGCAAGAAAAATTTGTATTTATTTTTTATGAGAATTGTATAAAACACACCCCCTTATATTTTAATGTGTCCCTCACTTTATTTCTCTTACTAGAAGATAGGCACTGTTATACTATCTTTAAAAATGTTTATTCTTCCACTTTCCTTACTACATTATCTGGCTGTACTATACACTTTCCCACTACACTATATAGCAGGCATTGAGTGACTCTGTTCAATTCAAGTAACTGTATTAATGTCTTACTCCGTAGGACACTTACAGCCATGAGACAGCAACTTGCGTGGATTTCTGATTCTCTTCAGTGCACAACACTTGCAAAGGGCAAACTTTCCCCCCTTTATAATTTCTGTGTTATTCTTTTAATGTTCTACCTTAACTGTTTTTCAATGAGGACTAGCAGATTCAGGATACTTTGTTGCAATTTGTCCATCTTTCCTTTTATTGAACACATTTTATATGCTTGGCCTTGTGCTAGGTGATAAAAATACACATATGAATAAGACATGATGCTTGTATTCAAACAGTTTAGGGTATAGTAGGAAATCCCAATATCCTAATAAATACAGTAATAAATTTTTTGAAAGTTCATAATATATGTCTGTAGAAGATTTAGTAGTTGCATAAAAAAGGAGCTTGCCAATCCTACATGAGAAATCAGGGAAATCTTCACAGTTATGACAATATTTTACATGAGTCTTAAGATATATGTAGAAATTTACACTGTAGAAAACAGGAAAAGTACTTTGGGAATGCTGTGAATTGCTCCCTTTCCTAGTACCTCCTTGAGTAATGTAATACTTGCTCCCCTCACTGTGGGAGTTCAGTGGGATGGCCCTTAGCTGATATCTTGTTAGCCTCCAATTAAAAACCAAACCAAACCAAACAAAAAACAAACTCAAGCGTATGCCTCTTTCTGGGGGTAACCCATACCCAATGATGAGTAACATTGGGGTATTAAAGCTTAGACCTCTACCCCTTAAACTGGGATAACTCTGAAAATACATTCCGACTAAAGAACTCTATGTGAGGTTGGCTGATAACTCTGTTGAAACTGAATCACAAACTGATTTCGCTCTCTATCCAGTCCTACTTATAGTTTTTCATTTCAACAGGTTTTAAAGCGAAGTGCAGTCTCTAATAAGAAACTTATTTGGAATTACAAAAATGGTGCCCAGGGTTGGGGGGATGGGAGGTGTTTTTCAAAGGATACAAACTTTCAGTTATAAGATGAATCAATTCTGGAGACCTGGTGTACAGCATGGATACTATAGTTAATAATAATGTATTGTATACTTGACATTTGCTGAAAGAGTCAATCTTAAGTATTCTTATCACCCCCTAAAAAGGAAAGTAACTATGTGAAGTGATGGATATGCTAATTAGTTTGATTGTGGTATCATGGTAAGAAAGACAGGCAGAAGCATGGGCATGAAACAGCATGGCCAGTTGGTGATGCCACAGTTGTCAGATAAAAACGGCCTCCCAGCTCCCTGCATGCTTTACATTGTCTCTCTTTTTTTTTTTGTAGTTTTTACTGAAATTATATACATGCACACATATATAATGGTACATATACAATCACATATACACATATATAGAAAATGTTCTTTAGCTACATTTTTAAAATTTTCCGTTTCCAATGTTTTACTGCTGTGTAACAAGGAAACATCTGGGAAAGTTCCTGTGAATCATCTAGTATTTTATAGTATCCTTATTACTGTCACATTCTCCGAATGTCAAATTTTAACAAATAAAAAAGGGTGCAGCAAACCTCCTTTCTTTGATTTTAGTAACATCTCAGTAGAAGTATGTCATTACTCCATTGGTTTTCATTCTCTTAGGGATTAAAAAAAAAAAGATCTTCTTAATGCAAAAACAAATTGAATTGAAATGTGTGAATTAAATTAGTGTTGTCAAGCTTGATACATGCTCATAGATCAGCTAAACCCAGCAAACCCATAACACCATAACCCCCAAATTTTCCCTGCTTGAAAAACTACTACAGTGTGTTCACCTCTGTCTTATGCCCACTATTCATTTTAGTAAAAATACAATGCTATAAAGATCTCACCACGAATAGTGAGACCATCCTAGTCCACTGACATAATTTTCTTGAGTGGAAGAGCCTTGTGGATGACTGGACAACATACCATATCATTTCCTATTCTGTTATAAAGACTTATATTGACATCACTATTATAAATTACACCTACTGAAACATGAGAACAATGCTTTCTAAAACAAGGTAAAAATCGAGCAAGTAGTTATAATAGAAGGATGGTTTGAGGCTAATTATGATTGATGTAGGAGAAATTAGAAAATTAGTCATCTACTTTATTGGGACCCTGAAAAGTCATACAAAGATGTTCTTAAATAACTTTATATTAATTGAAGATTACCTTTTTATTTCCATGTGTTTTTTGCCTCCTCCCTTCAAATTACACATTTATAGATCTTTAAATCAGCATCCCTGAAATTTGTTCATTTCCTACAGTTGGAATTTGATTCTTAAAAATCAATCTGATTGCAAGCTCAGCCCAAGAGATGCATTCTGGCATCATCATTTAGCATAATGTTAGAGAGATAAAGGGATGTGGGAAAGAAAGATATGCATTTTGGGGGTGGTACATACACAAAATGCAAATGAAGACACTCCAGGCAAAGCAAAACAGTGTGATTCTAATTTAGCAATCCAGTTAGTTTTGCACATAGCTAGACGCTTGTCTCTCATTTCCAATCACTCCTCTTTTTGTAGAGAACTTTGATGGGCCATCTTGATAACAAAATTATAGGCAATTAAATTTAGAGGGCTAATCTTTCCAATGATTTCAACTACAGAAAAATAAAATAGGAGATAGCTTAACTACATCTTGTAAAACGAAACGGTATTTTTTCGAAGGATCAAAAGCTTGGTTTCAGGGAATCAGAGGACATAGCCTTTGGCATTAGTCACATTTTTCATGAGAAACAGAACTTTTCAGCTCTTGGAGCTTCATGACAGGGAAAATTATTCAACCTATCTGCTATAAGGCTTGCTCTAAGATGTGAAGATGGAGAGGTATTTGGCAGCAGCTGTTAACCCACCTGCAGAGAAAACTTCTGGGGTATTTCATCTGTTGAATTGTTCACAGGATTCAGACTAATGTTTACCTGTTCACGATTAAAGATACCACCTAGTCTTCAGAGAGTCTTCCAAAAAGACTGTCAGACAGTCTGCAGGGTCTGAATATTAAAGGGCTCTCCCTATTTAAATAATAGCTCACTATATACATTATGCCTTCCCAAGAATGTTAAATTGGCTAACTGAATCAAAGTAAAAAACTTTGGTTATGAAAAACTTGGCTCTCTTCCCACACCTGCCTCTGTAATGGCAGTCCTAAATGCTGTATTTATTTGCATTTTATTTTCTATGCATTTTTATGGAAAACCATCACTGCAGCATTGAAATGTACATCTAAATTTATGTTTCTATGGATTTCATCTGTTCTAAGGAATGCAGAACATAATACCTGCTTATGCTAAAATGTATTGGCTATAGGCTCTTTTATCCTAAGAATCAATTGCATCTCTTTAGAATGCATGGCTGCTCATAATGTATTCTGGTTTCTTATACTAGAAAATAATGCAATTGGAATGACTGAAAGCAAAGAATATTAGAGAAAAGCACATGTTTTAAAACTGAAATGTAGCAATACCAGCACAAATCACTGTCTGGATGGCTCTAGTAGACAGTGCCATGCAATTACCTATTATTCTAATTGTAAGGGGGAGGAAAATGGGTTTTTAACTTAAAAAAACTCATTTAAATAAGCTTCTTAAGGTAGTCCTTAAGCTGCAGATATCTTAGAAATTCCAAGTAAAATTTCCTGGCAGATAGGCTGGGTAGAGTTGAGTCATCAGTTATTTTACTCTGAGACATAAGAAAGTCTTAATATTAGGTTTTCTTGGTTATTTTAGTTGAAGTTGAATTTTTAAGGGTTTTGAAGTGTATTTTTGACACTTAGTACCTATTAGAATTCTCTTTCAAAGAATATAATTCTCTTGTGTCAGGATGGTAAAGACTACATTGTTTGCTTGAGAGACAGCTGTTCAGCCTCTTAGGTAAATATAGTGGAAGAAAAAGCTTTAGAATTGGACACATTGAGTTATGTTTGTAACTATTTCAGCCTGGAAGAGGTATATTTTCATGATTTTATGTTTAAAGCGTGTATAAAATGGACAGATTATTGATTAAATAAAAACATGCAGTCTTAGAACTGTGACTTAAGAATAAACAAAGTAACAGGAATAGAGCTAGTAACAGCCCTGAATTTAAGGTCCCAGTAGATATTCATATTCAAATAACTCTAAGAGAGATTGAGTTAATAAAAATAATGGCAAAATAAAATAAGAGTAAAAATATGAATTGAAACATAATGAAAGCACTAGTTCTCTTTTTTAAGCTGTAGATGAACACACCATTGGGTTCATTAAAATGTGGCACATGTGGGAAGAATGGATTATTTTACCAGCCAGAGGGTGTTAGAACCTCTTCTTTTTTAGTATATTAAAGGTGTATGTTCTCAATTTATGTATTTATTCCTTCGTTACACATAATATGGCAACATAGCAGTCTTTACAAGTGATTATTGCATTGAAAATATTAAAAACAACAAGGTGAATGGATGAGGAGAAAATTATTCTTTTCTGTTAATTGTATAAATCTGGACAAGCCGTTTAAGCAGTTTCCGCCTTTCTCATATATTAAGTAAAAATTGAATTTAGATGATACAAGGTTCTTTCCAACTGTAAACTGTTATTACCCAGTAAGTTTACATTACTTTTTCTGGGGTGTTTTTTTAAACACCAACAAAAAATTCTTCAATTCTCTGGATACCTACTGGGTGTTCAATAATTCAACTCAATTATGACATTAACTATCGGGAGTTAGTACAGACCCAACAGATTAGGGGCTCAATCCCACAAGACTGCCCCAACTTCGGAAGCCAGTTTCAAGTCCCAGGTTGTCACCAGTACTTCTGACTGACCAGATCTGGGTTCCCACAACCCCTTTCTAAGGTCCAAAAATTTGTTAGAATTGCTCACAAAATCCAGGATAACTTTTACTTATGTTTACTGGTTTAATATAAAAGACAACTCAGGAACAGCCAAATGGAATAGATGCATAAGACAAGGTATGAGATGCAGTAGAGAAAGGGTGTGGAGCCACCATGTCCTTTCTGGGTATTCCACTCTTGCAGTACCTTGATATGTTTACCAACCTACAAGCTCATCAAATATGCTTGATCAAGAGTTTTATGGAGCTTAATCTCCAGTCACCACCACCCACCTTCCGCTTCCTGGGGGTTGGTGAGTGAGGCTAAAATTTCCAACTCTCTAATTACTTGTTCTTTCTTGTGACCAACTCCATCCTGAGGCTAGGGGGCCCATTCTAAGTTACTTTATTAGCATAAACTCAGCTGTGATCAAAAGGGGCTCCTTATGAATAAGGGAAGACACTCCCATCACCCAGGAAGTTCCAAGTGTTTTAGAAACTCAGTGCCGGGAAGGAGGGGAAGGGAGACCAAATATATTTTTATTATGCCATAGACCACCCCTGGGTTTTGACCATGGATCTCTTATAACAAAAGGATCATAAGAGTTAAATGATACTGTTACATTACTAGAGTCCCATTCTGTCATTAATAGTCCGTATTTTATTGAAGTGTCTCCTAGGCAAGGCCGCTCTTACTTTCAGACTTCCAGTCAATTATGTCAGGTTCCAAAAACAAGCATGGTTTCAGCAATATATGGCTTCACCTTATCATGCATTTGATACAACTGAGCTAAGAGACAGTATCATCTCCTGTTCTGAGCCTCTTTCAAGATATTGACGTAGTATTGGATCTCCTTATTATATAGCTCATTTATTAATTCCATTACTCTCAGATACTATTTCTCCTTTTCTTCATTAATAAACAAACCTTTTTACTTAGGAAGGAACATTAGGTTCAGTCACTGTACTGTTCAGATTGCAGGCAGCAATGTTAGTCTAGCAAGTGCCTCTCCCTTAGTCCATTGCCATTCATACAGAGTAGGGTTACATAGACACAGAACTAGACAACTATCTTGATTACTGGGCAATATAGCCGTATTTACTCTTAACCTCAATTTTTGTCAGATGGAGTGAAGGAACAGCTCACCCCTTATGGCCCTTAGGAATCCTGACATAAAGGCTTAATAATATAGCTACAGTTTCTTGCTTAGGAATCATCCCTGTTTCTTGCACATGTAGTTGCAAGTTGTAGTCACATGACCACTGAATCATGTAGGAAAGAAAGTGTTTAGGTGAAGTGCCAAAAAAGGAAGAAAGAGAGAAAGAAAGAAAGAGAGAGAAAGAAAAGGATAGAAAAGAGGGAAAAAAAGAGTTTATATAGTTAGTATATACAGTTATCATACCAGCATCCTCCCACATTGGGAAATATTATAGTCATAGCAGCATACTTCCCCACCTTCTCTTCCCCAGATCCACCAGAAAAACAGGGCAATCTATCTTGTGGGAAGAGTCCCTTAGTCCCCCTCATGTTGAGTGTGAACACACACTCATAAAAGTGTGTAAGCCAGCACTTCATGCCTTTATTTCCCCCCATCCCTGCATTTTAAACAACCGATGTTTCATTCGTCCATTCCAATTCTCTATCAAACTATTACCTTGAAGGGTGCACTCTGTCAAGCAAGAACACCAACAAGTCCACTTGGTGGTTCCAGTCATCTTCCAAAACTGGAAAGGGCTTTTTCTGATATGCAGCAACATTTCTTACTTTGATGTATCTCTTGAATCCCATGGTGAATTCCTTAGGGCTATGCCCCATATAGGCATCCCTCTGATAAACCAGTGTGCCATTGCCCTTCTCACTGACCATGTGGCCAGGCCATTGGCCACTTCCTGTGAGTTAGTAAAAACCCAAACATAGGAGTTGTTTCTTTTTTTGTTTGTTTGTTTTACTACTACTCAATTCTTCCATCACTTTCAGCATGCAATTCAGCCCAGCAATCTGATTGGTTTTTACCATCATGATCAGAGTTGTAACTTCCAAGCAAGATGTGTCCCTTCACCTTGGAGCTGCCATCCACAAAACAAGTAGCTCTTTGTTGATCAGTCAAGAACTATGTATTAATATAAGGCACTATCTAATGGAGAAGGAATCTGGAAGTTCCTCATGCAGTTACAAGGTAGACGCTACGGGAAAAGAGTCTCCCTGTTTGTGAGTACCTCCATGCATTGTCCTGATAACATGACTCTGTATAAACCATTTCCATTTTATTATGGAAATCTGGGCATTGCCATGCCCTTTAGAATGTTTCTCTAACTTCACCCAAGACATCAAGTGTAGGTTTCAAGATCATTTTATGTCCTTGAGTCATAGGAATAGCTTCAATTATGTGCAAATAGTACATTGGTAAATGCCCCTCAAATGGAAGTTCTCTAAGCCAGAGTCCCAGTAGTTTGTAGCTGGAAGGAGCTCACAGGACTTGGCCATAAATCTCAGTCTCCACATAGGACTATAGCACAGAGAATTTGTCGCTACTAGGGCTCTAGTTTCTATTCTACACTGTGTGGGTTTAGGAAATATTAGTGGTTCCCATTTAGCATGTTCTAATAATATTGCTTGAAGAGTGAAGTTTCCTTGCCCTTGCCAGGCTTGACACCTTTCCAGCACCTTGATGTGTTCACTGACTTTGAAGCTCTTCAAATCTCACTGCCCAAGGATTTATGTGCAGCTAATATCCAGCTACCTCTTTTGCCTCCAAGTTTCCCATCCTAAGCACCCCCCTAAGTTACCTTGTTTCATTAAGTCAAGTGCTATCAAAAGGGGCTCCTTATGAATAACAAAAGTCATTCCTGTCGCTCAGGGTTTTAGGTGCCAGGACAAATGCCAAATATATTTCTTACTATACCACACTTTTTCAGGGAGTTCACAAACATTTTATGCTAGTGAAATAACAATTTATGAAATAATATCTTAAATACTGAAATATTTTATTTTTCATAAGATGAATGATGCAAAGAGTGGATCCTATATGATAGAATCAGTCACAGTAGTATTTAATAATAGAGTTATGCACTTGGCAATATACGAGTCCTGTCAATTCCCTACACCATTGTTTTGGAAAGGATAGTCTCTCAGTCTATTCCTGCTGCTGTAACAAATTACCTTAGACTGGGTAATTTGTAAACAACATAAGTTTATTTACTGCTCACAGTTCTAGAGGCTGGGAATCCAAGACAAAGGCTTCAGCAGACTCAGCGTCTGGTGACAGCTCTCTCTATGCTTTCTAGATGCTGCCTGTTTCTGTGTCTTCACAGGGCAGAAGGGGCAAACAGGTTCCCTCAAGTCTCTTTTACAAGGGCACGTAATCCCATCACCTCCTAAAGCCCCCACCTCTTAATATAATCACATTGGGCATTAGGTTCCAGCATATACATTTTGAGGGAACACCAACATTCAGACCAAAGCATGTGGGGTAGAAGAAAAGTTAGGGATCTCTGGGAAAGAGGAATTATGTTAGCCTGGTTAACAATGTGGTCTGGAATCACAGGAGCCCATCCTTGACTCTTCTACTTAAGCTTTGTGGCTGTGGACAAGTTATATAACCTATCTGTCCTTCAATTTACTGATCTGTTTAATGGGCTAGTAATGCCCCTATTTTACTGGGTTCGTGTGCATAATAGGAAACTTTACACATAGAAAACATTTAAAAGAATAACTTTCACATAATAGGCATTCAATTAATATTAGTTACTATATTATTCTTATTTTAAATCTATTTTACATAAATTCACTCATGTGCCCTAATAGTAAGCTGAAGAGCAGTTGGTTGGGTTGTTCAGAATCAATACACCATACATGGCATTGGATGACATAAATTATCATACTTCAGAAATGTTTTTGTAAAAGTTATGCACTAATATGTGATAATAAATTGAATATCAAGTATTTATTGAACAAGTAACCACCATAGTTAATATATTGATAGATAACGTTTGCAGTTTCTAGATTGAATGCAGCCTGAAAATAGGAGAAAATGGTCTTGGAGTAGGCAGAATAATTCTAAAGATGTCAAATACTTCAGAATGTGATCTTATTTGGAAATGGGGTCATTACAGAACTAATTAGTTAAGACGAGTTTGTACTGGAGTAGAGTGAGCCCCTAATCTGATACAACTAGAGTCCTTCTGAAAAGGAGAAAATTGGGCATGGGCACATAGGGTTTCTCATGAGATGAAACAATCAAGAGTCTAGAGAGGTAAGAAGTCAATATAAATGAGCGAAGTAGAATGAAATTGAGACAGTGTGGAATAGTAGGTACTGTGGCAAAATGAAAAGCAATTTTTCTATTTAAATGGCACGATTATCTTGGAAAAAATTGGAAACAGAGTTTCTAGATGATCTGATTTTCACGAGGAACTTAACATTGAAAATTTTACCTAAAATATCCATTTTTTGAATATTGAAAGGTATTTCAACTTATTTTCTAAAACATTATTCAGGCCAAATAAAGCACAATGTAGGCCAACTCTCACCCTTAAGCCAAGACGTAGCACCTCTGCCCCATATGTGATCAGGATCACACCTAGCTTGGTAGTAATTTACCAAGGGTGGTGTTCATGTGTGTGGGTGTTGGGGCCAGGCCTGTGCCTCCTGAGGTGCTGGCAACAAGGAGCTGTATAGCCTGTCCTCAAGGGCAGACCAGTCCCAATCCCTTCCGCCTCATGCGCCACCACCCACTGCCTTGCCTCCTACCACGCCGTCCCTTGATGATGATTAGGCTCCAGTCTATGGCTTTCATTCTAGTTCTCAAACCAAACAAACCTTTTCCTTTACAGGGATTTTTCATTGCTGTAAAATTCCAATTAGTATGCTCTTCTTCTGCCACCTCAAACTATTGATTTTTTCTCTTTATTAAGATTGCAGCCTAAATTTATCTTCTTCAATAAGAACTTAATCATGCAGTAGCTCCATCCAAGTATTCTCTCCTGTATCATCATTTTACCTTGTCACATTTATCATTATTTTATTTTGTTTATTTGTTTGTTTAGTTTTTTTTTTTTTTTTTTTGTCTTCCTCGCCATCTCTTCACATCCGCAACTTGCACTGGAATGTAAATTTGATGAGAAGATTGAGAATAGGAATCTTGTCTTTTAAAATATTCACTAATTTATCCCCAGTGTCTAATGCATTACCTGAAACACTGTTGGCCAACAAATATTTCTTGAGTGAATGCAAATGTTAACATTCCCAAAGGTCAACCTAAGCTATATGTGAAAACTCATGTATTAAAGGAAGCAGCTTTGGTACAATTTACCATATGGCCTGAATGAGTGTCTGTTGAAGTAAGTACGTTTTATTTCCATCAATGGCTTGCATGCTTTTATATAATATGTGAAAGAAAATTAAATAATAGACAGTAAATTACACTACAAAGTGGTGAAAATGGATGCATATGTTTTGATCTCAGAACATGTAAATTATAGGAATTGAATAATGTCTGAATGACTGTACTATTATCTATCAGATTTAATAAGGCTAAGGACAGGTATTATTTACAAAAAAGGTAACAAAATTTCTCAGATTTTTAAAAATTTTAAGTGATTACCTTCACTTTGACACTTCCTCTTAGATTTCTATGAAATATAGATGTGAATAGTTTAGCAAGTTTAATAATCACCTCAGGATGAGGGTTTATTCTAACGTAGGAATTTGCTTTTTCTTTTGTTTCATACCTGATTTTCAATAATAAATATCAAAAAGAATTGAAACTCTAGACGTTAGCTAGGCATGAAAACCTATTTTATTGTCCCTTACCATATGCCATATTTTGTAAAAAATAGTTTTTGTGATAATAACAAATATATTTATAAGCAAAATGTCAATACTGAGTAGAACTGTGAGAATTCCAGTGTGGTTTCATTAATAACATTACTAATTACAGCTTAATGATGTGGCTGTAATAATAAACTGTCTCATAAGTCAGTAGAAAACTTCTATAATGATGCAACATTCTATAAATTTTGAGATTTGGTGATGCTTCCATCTAGCTCAGCTTCTCAGAAATAGTCTGAAGATAAAAGTTCATTTAAAAAAATGGGCTGGAGTCTGACAGGAGCAGGAGGGTGGGAATTCGTGAGTCATTTCTCTCTCTTACTGCCGTTAGGTCAGGATCGCTTATTCTCATCACTCCTTTGTGAACCTTGGCCACTTTGTAATCGTTCTTTTTTTGTCTCAGCTCTATGTGTGTATTCACTTATTTAGTCTTCCTTTATGTCCTTTCTGCCTCTCCTATAGTGTTATTTTGTTATTGTCTTTAATAAAGGCTTTGCTTTACACGTGTATTTCAGATATGACTGATATAAAATCCTCCAAGATATGTAATGTGCCAAAATTACTACATTTAATTCTTTTTTTAAAAAAAATTCTAAATCACACAAAATCCAGCTCTGAGCCTTACCTGGTATCATCAAGAAATATGGCCAGGCAATTTTTGCTAGGGCTTTCTTTTTACTCATTGAAGGAAAATGGAGAAATGCCTATGGTCAGCAATCTGTCATGTTCTCAGCCAAAATACTTACTTTCCCAATCTAGGTTCAAATATGCTACATCTGAGCATGGTGGGGTTTGCTGGCTATATCCTCATCCTCAATGCCAAAATCAGCAGCGAAGATTATTGTCTTGGTTTCTGAAGTGTAGTTCAAACTCATATCTGCCTCGAAATCCTGTACTGTTTTTTTTACAACATGCTCTGCACCTGCTCTGGACGCCTCACAATCCAGTGAATTTGAAAACAAAGCAATACGAAATGAATAATGGTATCTGTACAGCATTTCTAAAGTGTATTCCATGGAAAAAAACTATTTCACTTTTATAGATACTATGCTTCAAAATGTTCTGCTTCTTAAATAAGTGCAGGAAACATGGGATTAAACAAATGTGAAGAGATTTACTTTAGGACTTCTTATACCTTTCAGTATGCTAATATAGCATATGAATTCTCCAAGAGGAGAAAATAATGAATTTCCTGAAATGTTGTGACCAAATCTTTTTCTTTAAACCAAACTTAACTAGTATTCCAAAGCACAATCTTTAGGACTCTCTAAAATGTGATTATTGTGTAATTTTGAAATATAAGAATAAATTACAGAATTTTTAAGGAATACATACTGTCTGTTACCTTGTTACTCGAAGGTAACAAGTTGGGGACTACAACTTAACGAGTCCCAGAGTGATTCCTACGCCTGTTAAGCTTGAGGCACTGTTCTATAATACCCAAGTTATTATTTTCCAGTGAGATTTTAATCTCTGGGAAATTAAAATGTTTCCTTAGGGTAGATCAGCCATGTAAAACTCATCACTCTGGGGAAAGAAAGAATGATATTTCTTCCTTACCTCCTATTCTCTCATCTTCAGTAGAACTCCTAAGAATCTCTCTCTCTCTCTCTCTCTCTCTCTCTCTCTCTCTCTCTCTCTCTCTCTCTCTCTCATTTGGGGCTGGAGAAAAGTGAAAAATTGATTCAATTTGGGATTTCTTTATTTTGGAGACAAGAAGGGGAATAAAAAGAACCACAGTAGCATCAACAGAGGAATGAGGTAGGGGATAAATCCATCAAATAAGTGAGATAATTTCTAGAAAGTGGCCTAGAAGATTGAGGCTATGTATTTTAGTAGACTACATAACCAATAATTATTTTTATTCTTTTTAAAGTGCAAGTGACAGTGGATGAATATAATATTAATAATTTTTTGATGTCCATCATTCTACAATAGTGAAAAGTTGGCCAATGACCAAAAAGGCAAAATGATATCAGGAGGGCTGACCCAAGTACAGGAATTCAGAAATCATCAATTGTACATTTTTTGTTAATTTATTTATAAAGTATAGAACATCAATCAGTGAAATTTAACAGCTGCACATTATCAACACTGGGAGAATGGACAGTTGGTCAGTCATCTTGTTCAATGGTAGGACAAAGTTTCCCTATATGTACTTTAAAATGATATCTAGTGGCCTATATACTTGTAACATGATTTGACTGCAAAATATATCCAAATGAATGCAACATTTTAATCAAATGGGTATAAAAGTTATCTTTTAAAACAGCGCTTTTAAAAATGCAAAACAATTCTAGGTAGATATTTCCCAAGTTAGACAGTTTTGCAGTGCAATATTTTGTATGCCTTAATTTTCCTCTCTCTGCTGCATTAAAACTGTGCAAATGATTTATGGTGGCAAATGCTAAAATTTATAATTCCTGCATATGATATATATTTGCTGTTGGTATTAAAATCAAACTTAATAAAGGAAAGCAAGAACACCTTCAGTTATTTTTGTCTCACCCCAAAATCAAAGCTAAGACACTGCTAGACTGACTTTTTGAAATATTTTCAGTCATTTGATTGTGTAACTGAGCACTTCTGCTAGCTAAGTCTTTTCCACAGATTGGAAATAACAGTTACCAAGTTATCATAGGGATCCAGAGGCTATAAGAATTTCTATTTGCATAAGGTATGACTGTAGTTCTTTACTGAGGGTGTGATATCTTTGTCAGCCTCTTCTCACCACTGTGAGCACTAAATACTGGGAACCATCATATTTTGCTCTCCTCTGAACAGGGAACTGATATTGTCACTCAACAGCCAGAGAAGAAAGAAAAAAATGAAGAATAACCTTCAAAGGAAGGGTCACATTTGTCATCTGATACTTTCTTTATCTGGAGGTTTGTCTTTAGAGAAGATAGTAAGTAATTCTATTTGTTACTGGTCGATTTTAAATGAGCCATTGAATTCTTCTTTATCTAAGTGTATTTGTCAGAATTGACCGAGAGGGAGAGAAGGGGCTTTTGAAATGTGAAATCTAAATTGTGTCGTTCTTAAGATGATTATTATGCATTTATGTGTAAGTACGTGTATTTGTGTTTAAGGGGAATGCTGGGTCAGCAACAAAGGGTGGAAACAGAAATATAATCTAACAGCAACTGAAAGAATACTTAATGTCACTTTTCTTATTATTCCTCACCTTCTTTATTTCCAACAGGAAAAATGAAAATTATGGCATTCACACCAGCCCTGATGAGAACTAAGGTCAAGACAAACATGTATTTTCTGAGAACTTTGAAATAAAATACACAACCTAACAGCTTTCTCTTGAGACAAATTCTTTCTTGGAAGTTGAAAATCCAATCATTGATGCATTTTGACTTTTTAAATTCGTGGGCTAAGAAAATCAAGGTTTTCTACCAACCTTTTCAACCAAGTTGGACTGCTTCCCAGTGCATCCCCCCACTGGAAGAGCAGGGGAGGCCAATTGTACTGTACCTATGTGCTGTCCAGATGCTGGAACACTCACTCTGACCTGGAGATGTTTATTCTTGCATTCACTGGAATGGCATTTTCTGGGTTGTCAAACGTGCCCCTTCAAATTTGCTGAAATGACAGCTCTTTGTTGGGGCTTCTCCAATGCTACTTTGTTTCCCCAGCCACCTTGTTAGGAAAAAGCTGGGAAATGTTGGCTTTACCCAAATGTGTCAAATTGAATATTGAATCAGCAAGGTCTGTAAATGTTTATTATTGAATTCCAGCAGGTCTCACAGGAATTGATTCTGTATCCAGGGTACAGATAACTCACCCTCTTTTCTTAGAATGAGCAGATAGGATTTTCTCTCACCGTTAATATGAACCAAGGCTACTGTAGACACCAGATAAGATGCTCCTTTATAGAGGTAGAATATTTATTCCCCTGAAGAAGTACACCATGTATTCTGATATGCTGCATCTTTCTCCTTCTCATGGGGCAGGAGAAAGTCCAGCAGAATTATAAAACACCTGCATAGTAAAAATAATGCGTATTTCTGGTACATGATTGTTTTGACATTGTCTTTGCTTGCTTGCTTTGCTGTGAGAGTATCTTCAATGTGGCAACACTTAATTGTTCTTATCAAAACCATGAAAGGAGTCAGTGAAAAGTTACTTGACAAAACAAATTATAGTAAATGTGCCTAAAATCAGGCACTTATTGGACTATTGTCTTCTTTAATAATTTTTTCAGAAGCAAATATAGTTATTATTAAAAAGTATCTTCAGAGAGTCCAGTGCTCACCATATTCTTAAGGTATTTTTTCTACCAGTTGCTGCAATTTCCACAAATAATGGTGGAAAAAGTGGAGAAGATGAATCAATGGATAAAGATGCTCTCCCTCTCATAAGAGATGCTTATATATGATCTCTTTCAAGAGTTGCTAAAACTGAAGGCCACCATCTTGCTTTGCTCAAAGCAGATATTTGTTTTTCATCTGCTTTATCAGAGAAACAGAGGACTTTGTGAGTGACTTTCAGTATGTGTTTTGATGAATGATAAAATCTCTTCTCTCTCTTTCTCTGTCTTAGTGGCAAACATCTTCACACCATTCTGCAAATTATTGAAAATGAGCAGAAAGGAAAAAAAAAAAGACACTGTGTGACAACGTCAAAAGTCCCTGGGCATTTCAAAATGTTAGCTCTGCATGAAGAAGTGTGTGTTTATCTAATTTCACACTTGGATAATGAATCATTAATCTTGAATGAAAATGGATATTTTGCTTCTCAGGATTCCCGCTCACTTTTAAAGTAGCCAATCAGACAGCTTAATTTTTCATCACCTAAACAAAGAAAGAATATTTGGAAATTATTTCTTGTGCATCTCATTTATCCAGAAGCACTCTAATTAGGCCAGATGAAATGTGAATCGATTTACATATCTGCCTAATAGAACTATTTTCCATTCCCCTATTTGACCTTGCTTCTGTTGATTTTTATTCTCTACCACATTTGTTGTTATTTTTTCTTATAGAATTTTTAGAAATTCTAATATTTCAAGAAAGCACTACATTTTTTCAGTTTTTTAATTTTTTAGTATTTGAAGTATCAAAGTAAGCAAGAGTGGCTTTGTTTTCCTTACATTGTAAGAATGTGCACAACCAGATAATGGCACAATGTATGCTCATAGCTACCCTTTTGTGGGTGCTTATTTTGTTTTTTACATTATTACATTTAGTCTATGACAAATTCTTGAATAATATAATTATTGAATAATGAATAAAATGACGTTTGCATAAGTTGTCCAAGATCAAAGAACTACTAATATTCTCCAAATCAGGACTTGTTGATTTCTATTTTTTTCTGGCTATCTACATTCTAAATCTTGACTTCGTCTCTAATCTTGCTCACATGTTAATTCTTTTCTGTTTTTTTTTTTCTCTTTTTCTATGGCTTGCTTTAGATTTCCAATGCCCCTTCATACTTCTTAAAGTCCAATGGTTTTGGATAATTTCAATAGTCTTCTAATGTCTTTCTTTATTTCTTATCCCTCTCGATTACATTACATCTTGTACATTGCCTCTAAATCAATTTTTCCAAAATACTTCTTTAGGCATATTACTTTTACAAATCTTTTAGTGGCTTCTCGTTGCCTAGCAATTAAAAGCCTGGCATCTACTATCCTCTGTCCTCTGTGACCAATCTGCCTTCCTAAGCTCTTACCTGGTCCTCATATATAACATCCCCATGTTTCAGTCCAGTAGGATCCTTCTTATCCCTGGCCTCTTTCTCACATCCTCCACCCACCTCCCACCCTGCTGCCTCTTGCCTCCCACTCTGTCGTGCTCAGACTTTCCCTTCCTCATTACTTTTTTCCACCTCCCCTATTTTAAAATGTTTTTCAATCCTAAGACATGCAAGAAGGATATTCTCATTCATGCTTTTACTGTTCACTTCTCTTGGAACTCATCTCTCAACTCAAACAGCTATAGAATTTTACTTTGTGATACCACTCATGTAGCCTAAGTCTGCCCTTTTTTCTTCTTATCCTTTGTACTACTATACTTGTTACTACTATACTTGTGAGCCCTTTTCTATCATATATTAAAGTCTTTGAAATCAGAGATTTAAACTTTTATCTTGAACATACAAGTGTTGAATTAATCTTTGCTTAACATTAGAATAAAGGCTGATAAAGGCTGAATAAAGGCTCAGGAAGTGAGTACAGAATTCATGATCTATTCTTTTGAACTGACCAGCTGTCTACACTCACTTTCTAAAATAATACCTGCTATGTGTTTTAAAAGGGAAAAAAAATTAATCTATCACCGTTTGCAATGAGATTCAAGACTATGTGGACACTAAAATTCACTTATTGTGATCAGTATTTGACTTCTATTTGCTGAAACCTGTTGCCCCCCTCTTTGCAAACAATATTTATTCTTTGAATTCTCAATCTAGACTCTTTATAATCACTCATGAGAAATGAGAGAAACCTCACATATTAAAGGCTCATGTCTGACATAAATACATCTAGATCAAATGCTCTGTCACTTGAAATTCTCAGAAAGTCTTTGGGCATCTTTGAACTTTCAGTCAGGGAGTTACAAGGAGCTCCTCACTTGTTGAAGGTAGTGGCACTGCTCTGCTGTACACACGCAGCTGTAGTGGTGACATGTTTTAGGCTGAGGTCCCAGATAGTCAACCTTTTAGGCTTTCATGAAAAATGAATTCAAATATCACCTTCAGATATGCATGGTTAAAAGAATCTCCACCCCCATCACCATCATAAGCCTCAGTTGATAAATTTATTAGATATCACCTTATATGACAAAATAAAGCCAAAGCTTATTCACATTACAGTACCCAATGACCTGCTTTCAAATACAATTCCTTGCTGACAACTAATGCAAAATAGCTTTCCTCTAATAAGAAGAAAAAAGAAAAATCTCCCCTAGGCTTAACAATGGATCCTTAAACACATTTTCATGCTATTTAAGAGAAATCTGCTAAGTCATTCCAAAAAGCTTTTATTCCAATAACCTAAGTGGTACACTGTGCTAGGGTCTAAGGTCATAAAGATAAATGTGAACCAGTTCCCTGGCACTAAGGAATTCAGTGTACAATTCAGAAACTAATGACTTCAACATTGAGTTCAACGAAAACATTTTTGAAAGGTATGATATAATAGAGAGTAACTGAAATGGGTTAAATTAGACACCATGAGCAAGGAAGCTTCTCAGGATGGTGACATTTGAGTCAAAACCTAGGATTTGTGAAGCAGCCATATGTAGATCTGGTTAAGAATCTCCTTGGCAGAAAGAAATGTAAGCATAAAGGCTTTTGGTCAGAGAGCAGGTTGAGTTATCTGAAGGACAGAAAGACAGCCTATGGAACTTAAAAATTGTGAGGACATTACACAAAATGGAAAGTGTTAGGAGACAAATTCTGAGAGGTAAGCAGGGGCATGTTTATTGACTATGCCAACATTGCTGCTGCCAAGATATGTGTGCCTGACAGATACGAGCTATCCCACGCAGTGTGCAGTCCTGGTTATTAACTCTGGGAACACCAAATGTGAAGTTGAGAAAGAACAGGACATTAGAGAAGAATCATAAGAACTGGCAATGGCTGCGGAGTTGCATGGAACCTCCAGAAAAGGAGGACAAACGCACTGAAGGGAGGACAGTGATGAATGACTCAAAAGCATGTAACAGTTGCCACAAGGATATGATAGGGCCAGAGGACTGGCTCCGTGGGAATAACACCTGTGTATTTATTTATAAGAGATGTGTAATTTAATGCTCTGTTCTCATCATTTTAAAATTGTTAATAATTTCTGATCAAGGAGCCCCATATTTCCACCTATGCTGAGTTACACAAATTATGTTGCTTGTCCTGCTAGGCAGATCAAAATTATCCAAGAGAAAGGTGATAAAGATGCATTAGAAACATCTTAATACAACTACTCAGAAATGGTAGCATAAAATAAAAATAAAACTATAAATACTGTTTCATATATGGTTGAGTTTCCAAAACTCATAGGTACCATATAGAAAGAAGAGGCAAAAATCAGAGTGTTAGAGTCATTCGGAGGGACTCACCTTACTTGATTTCGATATTTAAAGCCAATCTGTAGTAATTAAGTCAATGGAATTATCACAAGAATATACATACACACACACAAACACACATACACACGCACACACTCCAGAAGAGGACTTCACATATAAAGATTTCATATATCTCAGAAATAGTAATGTAAATCTGTGAGGAAAAGATAGACTACTCAAAAACTTGTTCTGGAAAGTTATTTATTCAAATTAGAATAAGCAAACAAATTTATACTTCACATCATATACCAGAAAATCTATCTAGGTGGAGTAAAATCCTAGTGTAAAAGCAAAGCTTTAACATGTTAAGGAACTATAGGTGACTGCTTTTAAGACCTCTGGCTGAGTTTCAATTTGTATATTAAAAATAAAACAAATATTAATAAAAAAATTTCAAATTTAGCAGCATTAAAATTAAAAATATTTCTTAAAAGCCACATTAAAGTGAAATGACAAGCTACTGACGGTGAGTTTTTTGAACATATGACAAAAAACTAGTAGTATTCAGAATACATACAGGTTTCCTTCAAATAAACAATTCAACAAGCAAAAGGCTAAAGATTATAAGTGCCCATTCATGGGACAGGGAACAAAAATGTTTAATAACTCTAAGAAAAGATGCTTAATCTTATTAGTAATAAGGTACCAATATGGATAAGTCACAAAACTTGTATTTACATTCAAAACTAAATTTACGAAATGACATTATAGTACAGTATTATGATACCTATAAAGCTTTAAAATTATAACATTAAAATTGTATTACTATGTATCACTTAAATATACAAATATGTGGTAAACATAAAATATACCTGTGATATCCTCATCAAATTCATTTTTAGTCATTAAACAAACCTTTCAAGCACTAACAATGTGAAGGGCACTAAGAATCTTCAGGGCTTACAATGATGAAAGCACTCACATCCTGCCCCGAAGGCACATACGATCTTGTAGGAGAAATAGAGCATGCACACAAATCATTAAAGCACACCTAAGATGGTGAAAAAGTCTGGAGATATATAGATAAAATGCCAATGATCCACGACTGATCAATTGAGTGATCTAAGTCCTGTCTTCAAAAATTCATTGTTACTAACACTTTGGAAAAAGATCTGATTCTACCATTAAAGTGAACGCATCAATACAATTAACATTTAGACAGTGCGGGTTTGGTGACAGAGGATTTTGAGAGAAGTAGACGAAAAAGGTTCAAGGTGGACTGGGAAAGAACAAGCTTTGGTTAACTGTTTGCAATGCCTCGGGCTTTAATTACATCATTTATGAAAATACTAATTATTATAATGATATATTAATATATCAATGAATTAATATAATTCTGAGAATACAATATTCACAACATTTCTATAAAGTGAATATTGCTTTATTCAATTTCCTGAGAGGGTAATGGAATCCCACTATAGATAAGTTACCCAAGGTCATGGACTTGGTGAGTAGCAGATCTAAAATCCAGATCCCAAGAGCAGCTGACTCTAAAGTCTATAACCATTCTTGTGGTAACGCTGTCTTTTAAGGAATTGTATTATTTCTTATTTGGACATTTTAAGGTATATTTTAAAGTATATTTTAAAAATAGATTCTTTTAAGTAACTTCTATGAGTGATTCATAAAACAGTGAAATAAGCCAGACACAGAAAGACAAATACTGTGAAATATGATTTTACTTATTTGTGGAATCTAAGTTGAACTCATAGAAGCAGAATAGAATGGTGGTTGCCACGTGCTAGGTTTGGGAGGAATGGGGAGATGTTAGTCAAAGTGCATGAATTTTCAATTATAAGATGAATAAGTTCTGGAGATCTAATGCATAGTGTGGCGACTGTAGTTAATAATACGGCATTGTTCACTTGAAATTCAACAAGAGAGATTTTTGAATGTCCTCGCCACACACACACATGCATACACACACACACAAACGGTAACAATAGGTAGTGATGGATGTGTAATTTTGACCATGACAATCAGTATACAATGCAGACAAATATCCCATCACCACCTTGTATACCTTAAATATATACAATTTTTATTTTTCAATTACATATTTTAAAATTTAAAAACTTTTAAAGTAAATATAAATAAAAATTCATTGTTTTAAGTAGCTTCATCAGTGATTCTCAATGCATGATTTCCAGATATTTAGTGTTTCAAGTGAAACTTTTATGTATATTCTTCAGGTTGAATCCTATATATCACACTTATCAGAAGATAATATTTACAATATGTAACTTGTAATATTTAGTAATTAGCATCCACACTAATGGGGAATTATTTATCAAGGAAAACAACACCTGTTTACCCTCAGTTTTTCTTCAATAATTTCATGCTCTTTGAGGTTTTTGTTGCCATTTGGAAAAATAGAAGAAATACTTAGAAGATTTTATTTCATTTGTTATGTATGTAATTGTTTAGCAAATATTACCTATATTTAGCAAATGTTACCTATGTACTAGATCCAATTTTAGGTGCTGTGGTTATAGCAGTGAGCTAATAGAGTTTAAGCTTCACAGAGCTTTCACTCCAGTAGGAAAGACTGTGGGAAAAATATAAAAATCCTGGTAGACATGCTTGCTATGAAGAAAAACAAGCAAATGAGAGGACAGCCAGGGAATGGGAGAGAACATGTTCAGGAAAGGGCAGAGATCTGATCATAAGGAAAGTAAATTTGCAGGTCCAGATGATACGACTAATTGAAAGACATTTCTCTGTGACTTGGCATTTCTGTGAACAGCCAAGCTGCTTACTTTGCTCCATTCTTACCCAGGTTAATTAGTTGGGAGAAATTCTTGACAGGAATGCGGCTGTGAATGTTTGCATTCATTTATTACTTTTATTTTCAAGAGGAAAATGAGATTACACTCCTTAGCTGAAGGGTTGAATAAAGCAAGTTTTTATCTTTTGCAGAGGGGTTGTTTTATCTTGCTCTAGGTTCAATAGAGATTTGGAGAGCATTTTCATGGATAATAGAGAAAGCAGGTTTAGATCTGCCCTTAGAAACCAGGTTTCTCAGCTGGAAAATCTTAGTCCTCTTTTTTCTGAGACACAATGTATTATTTCACGAAGGTCACTGTAATTCTGATCTACGTCCTGGGGAAAATTCTTGACATCAGCTTGAAGATGTTCTTATAAGAGACTCACTATAGAAACATTCATTTCTTTTCAATGTGTTTAATTCCCTGTTCTGACACTGGCTAGTTAAGTGACCTTGGGCAAATTGCTTTCTCTCACAAAACTTCTGATTCTCCCTGACAAATTCCCTTTTTTCATCATTCAAACAGGTCTGGAAATCTCATCTCCCACAGAAAGCAATTCCAATAAATTAGAGAAGAAATGATTAATTCCAATATACCACTTCCATCGTACTTTTCTTCTATTCCTACATATCTACTAAATTCCCTTATCCACACAGTTTACAGCTAACAAAAAGATACTCTGTTTTGATCTAACTGTTTATTTAAAACTCTTTGCTTATATTGTCATCTCATGTGCATACTATACGGAGAAAAACTAATATCTTTTCCTTGGTCGCTGCAAGGTTCATGCTGACACCCTTAGAAGAAGGACAGAATAACAAGAGAAAAGCATAACAAATCTATTTAACCAGAGTTTTACAAGACATGGGGGCCTTCAGAAATGAAAAGCCGAGTACCCAGGGAAAGAAAGCTGCATCTTTATATGGACAGTCTTGCAGAAGTGAGACTGGAGGAAAAAAGGGTATGTATGATCCAAAGGTAATAAACTGGGTGGAACCTAGCAAGGCCTCTTTGTACAGATCCTCCTGGGTCTCTAGGTATAAGGCAGCATCCATCTGGAGTAAGGAAAAAAGTACCCCTTTTTCCTCCAATCGCACTTCTGCAAGATTATCAATAAAAAGATGCAGATTATTTCCCTGGGTCCTTGGCTTTTCATTTCTGAAGGCCCCCATGTCTTGTAAAACTCTGGTTAAATAGATTTGTTATGCTTTTCTCTTGTTATTCTGTCCTTCTTCTAAGGGTGTCAGCATGAACCTTGCAGTGACCAAGGAAGAGATATTAGTTTTTCTCCCTATAGTATGCACATGAGATGACAATATAAACAAAGAGTTTTAAATAAACAGTTAGATCAAAACAGAGTATCTTTTTGTTAGCTGTAAACTGTGGGGATAAGGGAATTTAGTAGATACGTAGGAATAGAAGAAAAGTACGATGGAAGTGGCATATTGGAATTAATCATTTCAGAGGAGATAGGTAAGACAATTTTTTTGTGACTATGCTTCAGGGAAGAAAGGCAGGAGAAGGTCAGAGAGTAACCTCCAAAGTGCCATATTTGGAGGTGGCATGTTCTGAGCTATGACAGTACTTAACTATTTGGTAGATTATATTCAAAAGTGATTGAGTTATATTTGCATGTTTCAGCCTCACTGAAGACTGCTTTTTCACTCTACTCTACCTTCTAATGCTGTTCAACATAAAAGAGTATTTGCTCAAGGGTATAGTTTCTTCCAGACTCATTAGAAAATATCAGATTACCTTGGGTGCCAGAGTGTGGCCTGACATAGAGTTTTCTCTGAATATGGAGGCTCAATGCAGCTTTTATATCTGTTTTCCTGAGTCTTAAGCTCAGTGTCTAGCGCTTTGTAAATGCTCACTATTTGCTGATAGAATGATTGGTAGCAGAATGAATCTTAGCACTGCTTAAGAGAATCAGGACATTGGCCCTAGGGCCTAAGGTTTCCCCAAGGCTCAGTCATGACTTTGCCCAACTGGTCTCTGGAGAGCAGGGGGAATGATGGGACAAGGAATTGTGAGAATCTGGCTTACCTCCATACGCATCTCTGACTCTAATTAACTGAGTGGTCATGGCAAGGCATCTATCCTCTTCGACCCTTAGATATCTCATCTTTCTGTATATATACATGAATTGAATTGAATGAGATTGTCTCTAGAGTAACTAGATATAATATTGTAGGAATCCATTATTATATTGATAATCTAGCCAGCTGCCTGCTCCCCCACCCTACCAGCTCACATAAACCAAAACTTTTCACAGGGACTGTAACTCATAGTGGACAATGCTATGACCAGAGTTAATATCTGAGTGATTGTTGTGATCATTTTCAGTAAAATGACAGAATAAAGGTTATGCTGGCAAGTGTACCAAGGAAGGAGTTGTTTTCTGAGTACTGGAATGCCTAGGGCAGCAGGAGACTAACATAAGGACTTCAACCAACGTATGCTTGAGATAATAGCAGTTTGATGCCTAGTAGGTAACTGGATCCTTTGTTTGGCAAATAATGTCAAAAATAACTACATACATAGGAAGGTGCTGAAAAATACTATTTCTTCTAGTGCTGCTGCTATAGCTGTGAACATAATCTGCCTCACACTCAAGAGCATTGTAAGAATTAATGAATGCAAAGTGTTTTGTAAAGGGAGTGAAACTTCCTGAGCCCTGTCTATGCCAGTGAAATGGGCTGACACTAAATAACCCAAAGGCCCCCTAAGTTGGTGCCATGAGTATTAACATATGTATTAAAATGCACTCACATTACGAGTGATTAAATTAACTACCACCTAAACCTAACAATGGCTAAATCATCCTTACCAGGCAGAGCAGAAAATTACACACAGCTTTTGAGTTAGGGCTGTGAATAAGATCACAGCACCTCAGTGTCAGCTACGCAGAGGCAGCACTAAATGAAAACTGCTCAGTTCACAAGATGCCCTGGCTCATTTCCAAAGAATGCTTCCCCTGCAATTAAACATTAAGAGGGCATCAGTACACCCCACACTAACTCAGTGCTGTGGCATTTATTTATCCATTTTGAAGACACATGTAGAAACAGAGAACATGATTATCATACACGGACATATGGGCAACATCCCAGCTGAATAATAAACTCTCTTCTATCTTTTCCTTTACATTGCAAATCTCCAGCTTTGAAAGTCTCCCTGCTGCTAAGAAAAGAGTGCAGAGAGATGACAATAGGCTGGTGCTGTCTTGAGCATCATTCCTGGGGATTACTGCATGACTTTTTAGGATAACACCACAAATTGTTATACTGGGCATTCATTAGAGGAAAGAAAACGTCTGTGAGAACCAAGACACAGCACATTGTAATTCCAAGAGCTCCTTCTTGTTCAATGGCCTGTACTAATCATTGCTGGGGAAAATTAATCTTTTTATTTTTTGCTTGAATAATAAAGAACTCCTGAGCCACTCAAACAGTCAAAAGCTCACTATGTGGTCTTTTGTCCTCTTTGGTCACTGTGTTGCTCCCATGGACTTCTGTGATTTTGAAGTTACCCTTACCTTTTCATACTTGAGCTTTCCTCTGTCTCTCTTCTGTTAAACAGGAGTTTTGAGCAAGGAAGTTGCTATGGACATTGCTGTAGCTTTAGTGAAAAGTGTTATGAATACCACTGCACTTTACTGAAGGCTTTTGAACACAAAACAACCGGTTGGTTTAACAACAACTCTTTGCAAGAGTTTTCTGCATGATTAGGAATACAAGCATATTGCTTAAAATCTGGGAACTCCCTTGATGCCTTTAGAAAATAAAACAACAACAAAAATTATGTTTTTGCTGCTTTCAGAAAAATAGTTCTTTGATAAGAAACAAGCACAAATTGTAAGATTATTTCTTAAAGCCTGAGGCTTTTATTGGGATTCAAGGGCCACAGTTCCAAGCTACATCTTCATTCACAGATTTCTCCTTTTCATATATTGTAATGGGAATTTGGACTATAGGACACGGTTACAAATTACAGTCCTTTATTTTTTCTCATATTGGTGAAGAATAAATTGTTTAAAGGTAGAAAAGTTAAACAATTGAGTCACTAACAGAGATAGTGAAGTCTCAGAATTACCTTCTACATTATGAGAAATTATAAATACTGCTGTTTTACAATATGACTTCTATAATACTTCTGCTACTGTTCCTGTTTTATTTTGTATTGTTTTTGTTTTCAGGAAGAGTGATAATTTCCTGGGAATTCTTGCTAATAAAGAAATGATCTTGGCCGGGCACGGTGGCTCACGCCTGTAATCCTAGCACTCTGGGAGGCTGAGGTGGGCGGATTGCTCAAGGTCAGGAGTTAAAAACCAGCCTGAGCAAGAGCGAGACCCCGTCTCTACTATAAATAGAAAGAAATTAATTGGCCAACTAAATATATATAGAAAAAATTAGCCGGGCATGGTGGTGCATGCCTGTAGTCGCAGCTACTCGGGAGGCTGAGGCAGAAGGATTGCTTGAGCTCAGGAATTTGAGGTTGCGGTGAGCCAGGCTGACGCCACGGCACTCTAGCCCAGGCAACACAGTGAGACTTTGTCACAAAAAAAAAAAAAAAAAAGAAATGATCTTTGGGGAAAATGACATAGCAAATTCTCCTATTTCACCAAATAATTTATAAATAAAATGTTCTTGTGGTGAAAATAAATCAGAATTTCTTAACAAATGTACATTTTACTCACAAATGTTCTACTTTCTCCTTTCCAGGGCTGGATTCATGGACATGCTGCCAATACAGTCTCATAGGGCCCCAAACTAAGTAGGGCTCATGCTTGGGCTTTAATGATTTGAAGTCTCTGTCTTGAAATTTTTCGTAATGCTATCTTTGAATGCATGCTTTGTAAGAGAAGCTCAGTGTGGGAAAGAAGCACATGTCAGGGCCTTAGAGTCCCAACAAGTAGGTGGCCCACCTCACATCACCTATATGTCTTTCTAGAACAGGTTCTCTACTGACCACTCCCTGTTCCCTGGTGCCCCAGTCTGGCCTAGCCTGCCCTTCCTGATGGCCACCAAGGAACTACAGCTGTTCAGTGCCCCCAAGGAATCTGGGTGTAGGCACAGAAAATGTTGGAGTTACACACAGATTTCTGGTGCCTTCAGAAGGGGAAGGCAGCAGCCATCTCTATCCTAGGCTGGCAGCACCTGGACGTATTTCTTGGGCAACTCATCTGAGAGGGGAGGGAGAGAAAGCTGTAGGAAGGGGAGATTAACTTCACTACTCCCAAAAAAGTCTGTGAATTTTCTTCCTGAGCTGAGTGAGACAGTAGCTAACCCTGTCTCAACTCCCATCAGTCTAAAAACCAGGTCCCTCCTTACTTGACTCGATCTAAGGGTCTTATTCATCAGTTAAAGAAAAGTTTGCTGAAAGGAATAAAAATATCCTCTAAAGGAATTTCAGCTATGACCCTCACTTCCAAAGCTTCCTCCAGATGTTGAGGCAGAGAAGGCACACGGCCAGCTGGCAATTCATTCAGTTAGATTCCTTTTTTTTTTTTTTTTTTGCCAGAAACAGAGAATTACCAACACTACCTCAAGGAAAAGTGAATTTATCATAAGGCATGGATACTGAATGCCTTCAGCAGCAGGGCACCTCAGGTGACTGTTTCTCATCCCATCTCTGTGAAGAGCTCATAGTCTCTTCAGGGCATCTCTGCTTCCTTCCATACATTGGTTTCCTTGTAACTTTGATTTGTATGTGGCTCACCATGGTCTGCCAATTTCTGCATAGTGACCTTATAAAGTCAGCTCCCCCTGCTAACTATGTCATTATCTGAGTAGTAGTTCTCTCAGGCTCTTCTTTCATGCCAAGACACATCATTGCTGGCAGGTTCTGACTACAAATCGCCTACTCTTCACTCAGATTCTTAATTCAGCTGCCTCAGCTACGGCTAGGGTCTTGGGTAGCAAAATGGGTTGCCCTCTTCATTAAGGTTTGTGCACAGGGCAAGCCTTTTATGGACATCTACTGCACCAGCTCATTCTCTCTCTTCTCCTGGACTGATCCTGTCCTTTGTGTTCTCTATCTCAGTTACAGGCGTCATCGTTTCAGTTGCTCAATGAGACACAAAATCAAGTTCATAGCCTTTTCTTTCCCTCCTGCATCACTTCTCTTGTATCTATGTCTTAGATCTTGCTTTTCAGGTTTTGTGATTGGCTTCAGAATCAAACCCAATCCCTTGAAAAACAGACCTTCCTGATCTGGTTCTGGGAGTTCTCTGGTCTCATTCTCTGTCGTCCTTCCTGTAACCCACCCCCGACTTTGCTACTAAACTACTTGCAGTTCTGCAAATGAGCTGTCTTCTTTCTCACCTTCAAAATTTTCCACATTCTACTTTTCTTCCATAACACAAGCACGCTGTATTTGCCTTCCTTGTAGCGCGTATCACAGGCATTGCTACTGTTTATTTATGTTGTTTATTTCTGTGATTTCCCAGTAGATTGTGTGCTTCCTGAGGACACACACCATGTTTCAGTTTCCTGTATCTTCTACATCAAGCGGAGAACATAATTGATGGTATATACTAAATAAAATAAATGAATACTACCATATGTCCCATATTTAAAAAAATTTCTGACCTCACATTGTTCCCAGTATAAAGCATACACTCTTTAAGCATCTCTTTCATATAAATTTTTCACTACTCTTCTATTTTATACTCCAACAGTAAAGAAATACTTCTGCTTAGTCATTATCTAATGCTAATTTATGTCTCTTTGCTTTTGTAAATAATGTTCCTATGTCCAGAATAACTTTTCTCAACTTTTCTTCACAAGAAACTCCTACTCAATCTTAAATATTTACCTCAAGCATCAGCTCTCTTGGGCAATCACTGTGCTCTCTGTCCTTTCTCTTTCTTCTTATAATGTTAGACTCTCTCTTCTTTAGCATCTCCTAGAATTCTTTTCTCAATTGTGGTACGTTTCACATAATATTATACCTGTTGCTTTTATTGTCCTTTTCTTTAGAGAAAGAAAATAGAGCCTTTTTATATTCTCAATATAAAATAAGACACATAGTGGGTACTCAATAAATATTGAAAGAGATAAAATACAATCTAAGTACTAGGTCTTTAATAACTGGACTAGCGTAAGTACAGTAAGCAGAAACAAAATAAAACTGAGCTTCCTTAACTAAATATTTGACTGAGTTTTTCACATTGCATCTCTCTTAAACTGACTCTTCCCTTCCCTCTTTTAAGGCCCCATGTGGTATATTTGACCCACCTGGGTAAATGAGGCAGCTCTTCCATTTTAAAGTCAACTGATTACAAATCTTAATTTTTATCTGCAACCTTAATTCCCTATTTGCATGTAACAGGTCCCAGGAATTAGAATGCGGACATCTTTGGGGGACCATTTACCTGCCTACCACAATAGTCATATAATTATGTCAGAACACTTAATTTCTTGTATCTGTAATATAACAAGATAAAGGACAAGTAAATCAAATCATTAAGTTTGGAACCTGGATTTGACCTAACTATGACTATTCTCCTGGGCATCTTAATTTCTGCCTTTCTAAAAATGGGCCTTTTAAAATTGGATAATACTCAAATCAGATTCTAGATGTAAATTAAAGTGCATTTAATCAATGACATCCAATTCAATTGTCCTCCAATTCTTTTTAGCATGCAGTCAGCTGACTCTTGCAAATTTTTAAACAGTGTAATAAAGAGAATTGCATAAACTTTGGAGAAGAAAATACACAAAATTTGAAATTAAGATTCAGTGTATTCCAATTTCAAATTGTGAAATATTTTATAAAGTGAGTACATATAAGCAAATAAATGACCATTATTGATGGATTTTGAAATATAAAATTGTTTCTATTACTTTATATACACAATATGGCTGTTATAAATAATTAATATTAATATTCCAATTACATTTTGTACAGAGAGAATGTACAAGTACTGCAATGTTACTTTGATGATCTAGGAAAATGCTTACATTTATGTTACTTTAAACAATAATACAGGTTTTTTTGCAAATAATATACAAACGTATATCCTCAACTTAAATCATGTATTTACTAAGTCTTTATTGTATATAATGTTTGGAAGGACACAAAATTTTATAAAATATAGACCCTCTAGAGTTTTCAGATCTGGTAGAGGAAAGAATGAAAAAGAAATTATGTAAAATATTACCTTGTTATTATTTTATGTCTTATATTAATGAAATTAAGATGAAATAGAATGGCTTTTCCATTTTTAATTTTTAAAATCAAAACTGAAATAGCAAACAAATACAATTCAGTTAATTGCACCAGGATCTTTTTTCCTACCAGGTAGGAAAAAATAATTTTTTTCAATTATTATTTTTTAAATGAACATAGCTGTTTTTTTCCATTAGCTTCTAAACACACACTCTCACAATGATCAAAAGTCAGGTTAAAAAAAATTAAATAACCAAAAGAATCAATATCTGCTTATAGACACACATACACACACACTACTTATAATTTTCATGAATCATGTCTTAAAATAAAAGAACCAAGAGAATACAGCTATGTTATAAAAATATTTCACACTTTGTCTAGGCATACAAAATTAAATAAAAGCCTGCTAAATGAACAAACAAACAGTTCTCAGTGAATTACAGCCATGCCTTATCTTTCTGCATTTCACTTTATCAAGCATCACAGACATTGTATATTTTACAAATTGAAGGTTTGTTGCAACTCTTCAGCAAGCAAGTCTATTGATACCATTTTTCCAACAGCATGGATTCACTTTGTGTCTTTGTGTCACATTTTGACAATTCTCACAATATTTTAAACATTTTCATTATTATCATATCTGTTATGGTAATCTTTGATGTTAATGTTATCATTGTTTTGGGGGCACCACAAACTTCACCCATATAAGACGGCAAACGTAATTGACCATTACCAGTCTCTCTCTCTCCCCTTGGGCCTCCCTATTCCCCAAGACACAACAATAGTGAAATTAGGCCAATTAATAACCCTACAATGATCTCCAAGTGTTCAAGTGAAAAACAGAGTCACCCGTGTCTCACCTTAAATTGAAAGCTAGAAATGAATAGGCTTTAGTGAAGATGGCACATTGAAAGCCTAGATAGACTGAAAGCTAGGTCTTTTGTGCTAGTTAGCCAAGTTGTGAATGCAAAGGAAAAGTTATTGAAGGAAATTAAAAAGTGCTACTGCAGTGAACAAACAAATGATAAGATACTGAAACAACCTTGTTGCTGATATGCAGAAAGTTTTAATGGTTTGGATAGAGGATCAAACCAGCCTTGACATTCCCTTAACCACAGGCTAATCCAGAGCAAGGCTCTAACACTCAGCAGTTCATGAAGGCTGAGAGAGGTGCAGAAGCCGCAGAAGAAAAATTTGAAGTTATCAGAAGTTGGTTCATGAGGTTTCAGGAAAGAAGCTACCCCCATAACATGAGTGTAAGGTGAACCAGCAAGTGCTTATGTAGAAATGTAGGCGCAGCAAGTTATCCAGAAGATCCAGGTAGACAGTTGATGAAAGTGGCTACACTAAATGACAGATTTTCTTCTTTGCTTTTGTTTTATTGCACATATTTTCTCCCATTACAGGTTGTCTCTTGATGTTGTTGATTATTTCCTGTGTTGTGTCCATTTAATATAGTCCCATTTATCTACTTTTCACTTTTGTTGCCTGTGCTTTTGAGGTCTTAGCCATAAAATCTTTGCCTAGACAAATGTTCTAAAGCATTCCCCTTATGTTTTCCTCTAGTAGTTATAGTTTCACGTCTTATGTTTAAGTCTTTAATCCATTGTGAGTTTATTTTTGTATATGGTGAGAGATAGGGATCTAACTTCATTCTTCTGCAAATGGATATCCAGTTTTCTCAGCACCATTTATTGAAGAGACTATCTTTTTTCCTATCTATGTTCCTGGTGCCTTTATTGAAAAGCAAAATCAGCTTATTGGGAATATGTGGATTTATTTCTGAATTTTCTATTTTATTCCATTGGTCTTTGTATCTGTTTTTAAACCAGTATTATGGTATTTTATTTAATAGCTGGGTAGTGTATTTTGAAATTGGGTAGTATGATGGCTCCAGCTCTGGTTTTCTTATTTGTTTATTTTGATTTTTGCACAACATTGCTTTGTTTATTTGATGTTTTTTGGGGTTCCATATGAATTTTAGGATTTCTTTTTCTATTGCTGTGGAGAACGTAATTGGTATTTTGATAGGGATCACATTGAATCTATAGGTTGCTTTGGGTAGTATGGTTGTTTTTAACAATATTAATCATCCAATCCATGAGCATAGGGTGTCTTTTCATTTGTTTGTGTCCTTTTCAATTTCTTTCAGTAATGACTTGTAGTTTTTATTGTAGAGGTCTTTTACCTTCTCGGTTAAATTTATTCCTATACATTTTTCTTATAGGTATTGTACATGGGATTGGTTTCTTGATTTCTTTTCCAACAAGTTAGTTGTTGGTGTATAGAAATGCTACTGATTTTTGGATGGTGATTTTGTATCCTGCAACTTTACTAAATGTTTTTATCGTTTCTAGGAGTTTAGAGAAGTCTTCAGGCTTTTCTATATATAAGACCATGTTGTCTGCAAAGAGAGAAAATTTTACTCCCTCTTTTCAAATTTGGATGTATTTTATTTCTTTCTCTTGCTTGACAGCTCTGGCTAGGCCTTCCAGTATATGGTCAATGAGAGTCATAAAAGTGAGCATCCTTCACTTGTTCCAGTTCTTAAAGACTTCTGTCTTTTCCCCATCAGTATGAGTCTGTGAGTTTATCATATATGACCTTTGTTGAGATACGTTCCATGTATACCTAATTTGCTCACAGTTTTTATCATGAGGTGATGTTGAATTACATTAAATGTTTTTTCTGTCTATTGAGATGATTGTATGTTTTTTATCCTTCATTCTGTTGATATTATGCATCACCTTTATTGCTTTGTGTATGGTGAACCATGCTTGCATCCCAGGATAAATCTGATTTGTTGGTGGTATATAATCACGTTAATGTATTGTTGGATTTGGTTTGCTAGTATTTTGTTGATGATTTTTGCATTTATGTTGATCAGGGATATTGATCTGTAGTTTTTCATTTTGTGTGTGTCCTTCTGGTTTTCACATCAGAGTGATGCTGACCTTTTAGACTGAGTTAGTAAGCATTCTTTTCTCTTCCATTTTTTGGAACAAATTGAGAAAATTTTGTGTTAGTTTTTATACATAAGTTTTATAAAATTCAGCAGTAAAGCCATCCATTTCTGGGATTTTTTTGTTGTTGTTGAGAGATATTTTATCACTTATTAAATCTCATTATTCATTATTTGTTCAGATTTTCTATTTCTTCCTCTTTCAGTGTTGGTTGGTTATATATGCTTAAGAATTTACCTATTTTCTTTAGGTTTTCGAATGTATTAGCCTGTATTTCTTCACAATAGACTCTAATGGTCATTGCTATTTACGTGGTATCTGTAATGTCTCCTTTTTTGTTTCTGGTTTTATTTATTTAGATCTTCTCTTTTTTTCTCATTTAATCAAGCTAACAGTTTATTAATTTTGTTTATCTTTTTATCAAACCAACTTTTCATTTCACTAATTCTTTGTGTTGCTTTTGTAGTCTCTATTTTATTTAGTTCTGCTCTTATCTTTGTTATGTTTTTCCTTCTACTAGTTTTGAGTCTGGTTTGTTCTTCTGTAGTTTCCTGAGGTGCATCATTAGGTTGTTTATTTGAAATCTTTCTATTTTTTGATGTGGGCATTTACTGCTATAAACTTCCCTCTTAGAATTGCTTTTGCTGTATTCCATAGGTTTTTGTATGTTTCATTACCATTTTTATTCGTTTCAAGAACTTAAAAAAAATTTTTTTTCTTAATTTCTTCATTGAGCCAATGGTTATTTCTAAGAGTTTTAGGAAAGAAATTTAATTTTCATGTATTTATACAATTTCCAAAGTTCCTATTATTGATTTCTAGTTTTATACTATTGTGGTCTGAGAATATATTAGATATAATTTCATATTTAAAATATTTGTTTAGATTTATTTTGTGGCCCTTACATACACAGATATTCTGGAGAATGTTTTATGTGCTGATGAGAAGAATGTTTATTCCTCAGCTATTAGATGAAATGTGTTGTAAATGACTATTGGGTCTATTTGATCAATAGTACAAATTAAGTCTGATGTTTCATTGTTGATTTTCTGTCCAGATGTTCTGTCCAATGCTGAAAGTGGGGTACTGAAGTCCCCAACTATTATTCTATTAGTGTCTATCTCTCTCTTTAGAAATAGTAATATTTGCCTTATATTTCTAGGTGCTCTGGTATTGAATGCACAAATATTTAGAATTGTTATATGCTGTTGCTCACTTGATCACTTAATATTTATAGGATGACCTGCTTTGTCTTGTGTTATGTTTTTAGACTTAAAGTCCATTTTGTCTGATATAAGTATAGCTACTTGTATACTCTTTTGGTTTCCATTGATGTGGAGCATTTTTTCCATTTTTTCACTTTCAGTCTATGTGTGTTTTTACAGGTGAACTGAGTTTCTTATAGACAATATATGGTTGGGTTTTTGTAAAATCCAATTAGCCAGTCTATATCTTTTAATTGGAGAATTTAAGTCATTTACATTTAAAATTGTTAATGATAAGTGAGGACTTAATCTTGTCTTTTTGCTAGTTTTTTTATACTGTTTTCTATATTGTTATTTTTCTTATTTGTTTACTTTTATAATTTGGTGATATTTTTATAGTAATAAAATTTGAGTCGTTTCTCTTTTTCATTTGTTGTTACCCTGATGGGGGGTTCCCTTAAATGTGACTTGAGATTTTTCTCTTGCTATTTTTAGAATTCTGATTTGTTTTTGACTTTTGACAGTTTAAATATAATGTGCCCAGGACACTACTGGGGATGGAATCTATTTGGGGATCTTTAAGTTTTTTGTGCTTTGAAGTCTGTAACTTTTGCAAGATTCAGAAAGTTTTCAGCTATAATTTTGTGAAATAAATTTTCTATATTTTTGCCCATCTCTTTTACTTCTGAATATCCCTTCAAATATCTGGTAACTTTATGATGTTCCATGTGTCATGTAGGCTTTCTTCATTGTTTTCTGATTTCTCTCTCTCTCTCTCTCTCTTTTTTTTTTTTTCCTGTCTGACTGGGTTATTTCAAAAGACCCAGCTTTAAGTTCAGAGATTTCTTTTTTCCACTTAATGCAATCTGCTGATGAAGTTCTCAGTTTCTAAAATTTTATTCATTATATTATTCAGTTTCAGAATTTCTATTTTTTTCTTTTTTATGCTCTATTTCCGTATTAAAGTAGTCATCCAGATCATATATTGTTTCCTGACTTCTTTGTATTATTTACCTATATTATCTTATATCTCACTTAATATCTTTAATATCATTATTTTGATTTATTTTTCAGGAATTTTTATGGATTTTCTTTTCTTGGGATCTATAAATGAAGAATTATTATGCTCCTTTGAAGGTATAATGTTTCCTTGCTTTTTCAGTTTTCTTGAATTTTTATGTTGATATTCGTACATATTGTGAGACAGTCACTTCTCCTAATTTTATGGATTGGGTTTCATAGAGATGGCCTTTTTTCTATAGATGTATCTATAGTGTTGGTTGGGTAGGATACTTTGGCTTTGATTCTGTGTGGACATAGTAGTGTAGTATCCATATGATTTCTTTGATTGATAAACATCACTGGGATCTGTCAGTTCCTCAGTGGCTTAAATTGTGGTTGTTAATGGAGGCTGTAGTGAGTCTTTTCTGGGGTTGGGGACATAAGGGGTACTGTCCCTAAGCAGCAGTGGTAGTGGCAACAGGCCAGGTGTGCCAGGCCTCAGGCCCCTGGATAATGTATGTGCATGTTGACACTGGCAGGCCAATCCTCAGGCCTCCAAGTGGTGTGCTTGAGCTGGCAGTGTCATCTTAAATGATCATGTAGGTACCTGATCCCTTAAGTGGTGTGTATAGTCTCTGCAGTGGCAATGTGGCAATAAGCCAACACTTGGGCTTCTAAGTGGTGCATGTGGGTTCCAGCAGTGGCAGCAGCAAGCTTAGAGGGCTAGTTCTGGACTCCTGGAAGGTATATGTGGGTGCTGGCAGTAGGTGCAGTAGGCCAACCCTTGTGTTTCTGGACAGCAGTGGGCAGCACAGGCCTCTCCCCAGTCTCCTGGACAACGTACACACGTGGTAGATATGGCAAACTTTATTGGCACTTACTTCACTGAAGTATTTTTAAGCAAATCCCAGATATCATGTCACTTCATCTATGCACATTGATATGTGCTTCACATTTTTCCTTAGCAAACCAGATGAGATTTTTTTGAAAGTTTCTGATTAAATAAATATTTTATTTATTTTTCCTATAGGGTTGTTTCTTCTTGTTATTGATAGGAACACATTATGTGCTTTATATATGAGTCATTTGCTTATGCATTTGTGCATTCAAACAGTATTTTCTCCTTTTCTGTAGTGTCTGTTAATTTTTTTATGATGTATTTTGATCGATCAAAATTCTTATTTTTGTTGTAGCCCATCTTTACTGATTTCTGTCCTTTGTATAATCAGTCCTTTTGTGTCCAGCAGAAGAATGTTTTGCCTATACCAAGGTCATAGATATGTTTTATATGTTATCTTCCAGAGAGTACATTGTTTAACTTTCACATTTATCTTCAATCTAACTAGAATTTATATTTGTGCAATAGGAGAATAAAAGGCCAAGTTTCACTTTTTTAAAAAAAATGGGCATTGAATTGTCCCAGCACTATCTTGAAAAGAATACCCTTCATAGAAATGCAGTGCCATATTTGTCATATATTAGCAGATTATAAGTATTTGGGTCTGCATTAATACTACAGTATTTTAATTACTGTAGCTTTATATCTAGTAGTGTAAGTCCTCCAAAATTTTTCTTCTGGTTTGTTTGACTTGGTCCTTTGCTTTTGTGAACATTTTAGAATGTATTTGTCAATATATTCTAAAATGAAAAATTAAAAAGCAAAAAAACTGCTCTTTTGATTGGAATAGCATTGAAACTATTTATCAGTTTTATAAAATGATATCTTTGTAATAGTGAGTCTTCTAATCTAAAACAGAATATCTCCTTCCATTTATTTAAGATCCCCAAATAATATTTTGTAGTACTCAAGCAGAGATTTCCTTTGATGAAATCTCATGTTCAGTAGTGTATTCTTAATTTTTTGATTATTTGATTTATTTTAAATAGTACTTTTCAAAAATTTTATTTTCTATTTGATACTAATATCTAAAAGTCAAATTAATATTTGAGTATTGATCTTTTACTTTGAGAGCTTGCTAAATTTTTTAAGTTTAATATTTATTTTTTGAATATACATAATAATGTATCTATTTAGTATACATTTTTTACTTGAATCCAAATACACTCTTTTTAATTTTCCATTTTCAAGTAATGATAGTTTAATTTTTTGCTTTTAAAGCCATATTATTTTTATTTATTTTCTTGCTTTATTTTGTTGGCTAAATGCTCTAATACAAGTGATGATGCTAACTTCCTAATCTTGTTCTCAATCTCAGTAAGAAAATTCTCAATGTCTCACTATTACGTTTGATGTGTGCTATAGTATTGTCATAGATATTCTTAATCAGATTAAAAAATTCTTTTATTACCACCTTATCATGATGGATATGAATTTTATCAATGTGTTTTCTATATTTATTAACACGATAAATGATTATTTTCCTTCTTTCTGCTAATATGGTGAGTCCCAAATCTTCTCTTCTCCGTATTTTGAAATAAACAGCAAATTACTGTACATTGTAGTCACCCTTTATGCAATTGAACGTATTCCTACTATCTAACTATATGTTTGTACCCCATTGATCACCCTTCTTTATCTCCCCCTTCTCCTTACCCTTCCCTGCCTCTAATAACTATCATTCTACTTTCTAATTTCATGAGATCAATGGCTTTAGCTCTCACATATGAGTGAAAGCATGTGCTATTTGGTTTTCTGTGCTTGGCTTATTTTGGTTAACATAATGACTTCCAGTTCCATCCATTTGGCTGCAGATGACAGAATTTTGTTTTCTTTTTATAGCTGAATAATATTCCATTTTGTATATAAATCATTGTTTTTCTTCATCCAATCATCCATTGATGGGCACTTCATATGATTCCGTATTTTGGCTATTGTGAATAGTGCTGCAATAAAAATGAGACTGCAGATATTTCTTTGATATACTGATTTCTTTTCTTTTAGATATATACACAACAGTAGGGATTGCTGGATCATATGGTATACCTGTTTTTAGACTTTTGAGGAACCTTGATACTGTTTTCCATAGTGGCTGTACTAATTGAGAGTCCCATCAACTGTGTACTAGTGTTCCCCTTTCTCCAAATCCTAATCAGTGTCTGTTATTTTTTGGGTTTTTTTTGATAATAGATATTTTGACTAGAGTGAGATAGTAGACTTGCTCAACATAATGTTGACATAACCCTTCCATCTGTAAAACTCACAATTATCTATGAAGTGCAATAAAGCAAAGCACGATGAAACCAAGTATACCTATATTTTACTTGCTTTGAGTTTAAATTGCTGTTGTTTTTTAATTCCTAAGATAGAAGTTTAGATCATTGTTTTATTTTTTTCTTTTGTAATCTATACATTGATCCTATCAATTTCATTTTATGCATGTCTTTCACTATATCTCACAGATTTTCACATATTATATTTTCATTATCATTTAGTTCAAATTAATCTCTAATTTCTTTGTGATTTCTTTTGTTACTCATGGTTTATTTTAGCATATTATGCTTAATTTCCAAAAATCAAGTGTCACTTAATTTTTTTAAATTGATTTTTAATTCCTTTTTGCTTAAAAAATGTCCTCTGAAATGATTTTAAAGCTTTGAAAAATTTTCAACTTTACTTTAGGACTCATACTGTCCTTTTGATATGTCATGTGCATTTGAAAAAAATGTCTATTCACTCTATAAAAAAGACACCTGCACTCGAATGTTTATAGCAGCACAATTCACAATTGCAAAGTTGTGGAAACAACCCAAGTGCCCATCAATACATGAGTGGATTAATAAAATGTGGTATATGTATACCATGGAGTACTAT
>CAUYRT010031864.1:0-19743 GCA_963574885.1 Lepilemur ruficaudatus | reverse complement strand
TGCATCACCATGCCCGGCTAATTTTTTTCTATATGTTTTTAGTTGGCCAATTAATTTCTTTCTATTTATAGTAGAGACCAGGTCTCACTCTTGCTCAGGCTGGTCTCGAACTCCTGACCTTGAGCAATCCACCCGCCTCGGTCTCCCAGAGTGCTAGGATTATAGGTGTGAGCCACCACACCTGGCCACCAGCTCTGTTTTGAAACCAGGGCTGGGCCTTGGACAGAGTGGAAACTGGGACTAAAGCTGAGGGTCAAGGTTGCCTGACACCATGATGGCCCCTTGTTTTTTTCTCTTTCCTAGTGTCCCTGCTCTGTGGGGGTCAGTTCTTCTGTGGTCTCCTGATTCCTCAGTTCATTCCAGAGGCGAGAACCTTCTTGGAGCCTTCTCTGAGAAGACTGGCTGTCCTCAAATTTCAGTTTGTCCCTCCCTGTCACCAACTTGTGCAGGCGAAGTTGTAGTTGCATCAGCTGCAAGTTGTGGATCACATCCTCATGTCTCTCACGAGAACATGATGAATGAGAGAGTGGGGTTTTTTAAAGGAGACAAGTGTGAAAGCATGCTCTGCAGGCATTCTGTAGCTGTGCTTACTAGAAACTTGTGAAACTCTGAGAAAGGAATGTGGGGAGGCCCACGCCACTGGTGGCCACCCTCCCATTGACAGCCCCAGTGTGTGGTCATACAAATGTGATGTGGGGCTTCTGTGGATTCAGGGGAGGAAGGCTTTTTGGAAACTGGGCACACTGATTGCAGCTGTGAGATGCAAGCTTCAGGGTATTCACCTAAATTCTCTGTGGTATATCCCGTCCGGGGGACCTGCCATAAGTGGGAGATTTCTGAATCCTGGTGATGGGGTGCTGGCAGGGCTGCGATGGTGTGCGTGTGTGCGTGTGTGTGTGTGTGTGTGTGTGTATGCACTCAGGAGACAGAATGTGTTTGTAAATGAGTGAATGTGTATGTGTGTGCGTGCACACACTTAACCTTTGTCAAAGGAGAATTGCTACAGTTAGTCACCTGCTTGACTTTGGCTGTGGGCTCCTGGCTGTCTGAGGACAGTATCTGCATGGAGCAGCTTTGTAAAGAGTAGGCAGTGGCTCACCAGGCTCAGGTTTCTGGGTGCCGTATAGTCCGTTATGGCTGTGCACTCTGTTGGGTTAGAAGAACAAAATCATCTTCGTTTTTGAAAGCTTAGCCAGTTGTATTCCAAATATCATAGACTCAGTATGTATAGAGAAATGAGTGGCAAATTTGGTTCAGTATTTATCTTTAAAAAAATCAATGCCCTATATTACATCAATACTTTTAACATTAAACTATAAATCTTTTAACATTTTCATGCCTGTAATCTTTGCTCCTGCTCCAACATTTGCATCAATGCCCACCCCAAAAGGTTTTAAAAAACCCTTCTTGCAAGCAAGGCAGTACTGTTGCTCTCCCCTGTGTGCCTTCTTTTGGGATCTGAAGTTTTTTTCTCTCTCTCTTTTTTATAGCCAAGATTATTTTTTTTTGTCCCTCAGAGGAAAAATCCTGTGTATACATTGAATTAAAAGAATAAAGACTCCAAAATCTGGTACAAAGCAAAAAAATGGATCCTGACACAGACAGTTTTCAGTCTCAATAAGATATCCCCAATAACAGAGATCCAAAGATTAACTGCATTTGCACTGGAAATAGTTTCTCAGACCTTAATTGCCTATACAAGTCTTTTTCCCTTGGCCTGACATCTTCTTAGCTAATTTGGTGTACTTTCTGCCCATTGTAGCTATTCAGCAAGTAAGAAAATCCATTAGAACTAACCCATTAGACAGCAGTGACGATTTTCAAGACATATACTACAAATCATTTCTGGATTATCCAAAAGTTAATGCTTTCTTTCATTACAGTTCATAAACATGATTTCTAGTAGCTAAGATGAATGTACCACCGTTATGGGTCTGAGTTATTGTTTCATCCCCTTGTGGACCCATTAACTTAAGTCTGTCATCTGATCATGCAATCTAACCCTGGCTGGGCATCTCCCAGCTGTGTGTTGTTGGCAACTGGGGGACCAGGTCAGGGTGAGTGGTTCAATGGGCACAGATTCGGCTCCTCTTCTAGGAGAGCAATTCAACATTGTGGGATAGGTCAGTCTCTTTTTGTAAGTTGGAGGGCATGATGCACCCATCCATCTGTCCACCCACCCACTCAGCCATCCATCTATCCATCCATCCATCCATCCATTCATCCACCCACCCTTCTACCCATCCATCCATCCAGCAAACATGTGAGGGCCTTGTAATGAGCTGAGAGTTCACAGTCTGCTGTAGAAGACAACAGTCCCAGAGTGTTGAAAGAAGTTTATTTTGAGCAGACTGCTGGAGGCTTGGGACAGTATGCGAGGTTGGAGAGGAGGATACAATTTAAGTTAAATGACATCATAAGTATATTTTAGAAGTTCTTTATTGAGGTTTAATTTACATACAGTAAAATGAACAAATCTCAAGCACATATCTTGGATATTTTTTATAAATGTATATACACCCATGTGATGGCCAGGCAGATCAAGATATAGAACATCCCCATCACCCCAGAAAATATCCTTCCAGTTAATTCTGGACATAACCACTATTCTGACTTGTCACCATAAATCAGTTTTGCCTGATCTTGTGTTTCACAGTATCATGCAGTATGTACTTTTTTGAGCCTGGCTTTTTTAACTCTGTTGTTTCAACCACCCATGTCTCTGGCTTGTTCTTTTTTTTTTTTTTTTTTTGTGATGAGCAGGATTCCATTGTCTGAATATGCCATAGTTTGTTTATCCCTTCCCCTGTTCATGGACATTTGGGTTGTTTCTATTAATAGTTTTTGGCTATTTTGAATAAAGCTGCAGTGAACATTCGTGTACAAGTCTTTTGGTGGATGTACACACTCACTTTAAAGTGAATAACATTTAGGAAGATAAGGAGAGTCAACAGATTTTCAGTTATTCAATGTGATGAAACTCTTTATAACAGAGAAATCCAAGGCTGATTGGATTTTGAGACAGGCTAAATGTGTCCCCTCTGTGATGTATCGCCTCATTTGAATGTGTTCATCACATGAGCTTGTGTGAGGAAATGAATTAATCATGGTGCCTTCAGCTTAGTCATAGATTTTCTTACAGGAAAGGAGGCTCCTAATAGACCCTGCTTTCGACTCACTGGGGGAACCAGAGACCCTTGGGAACAAAGCTAAGAGATCCCGTCTTCTGTGCTGAAGAGGGGACTTCAGGCTTCCCTGTGTATAGGGGAACCAGAATCTTCCTGTTGGTCCTGATTTCAGCTTCTGAGCAATGGTTAAGGCAGAGGAGGGAATGGCGTGCCCTGCTCTCAGCTGTCGGAGTTCCAAGTCAGCAGATCTCTAGTGCCCAAGGCTCTCATCTCCCTGGCTATGTGTATGTAGCAACACGGAAGGCCAGCGCCTTGTGACAGACAGTTTAATCTTACCTGCCTGCTGTGAGGTACACTCACCATCCCAGAGAATTGCAAAGTATAAATTGTCTCTTAACACTGATAAACAGTAAGGAGGGAGAAAAAGCCCTGACAAAATATTACAACTTAATTGTATTTCTCAGCTGGGCTCAGGAAACCTGCTTCCTCCTTAGGCGAATGCTATTTACCAAGTCTCTCAGCCCCACAATAATTATTTCTTTAACCCTGGTGGGGTAGCACCTTAGCATGGGATGGGACTGCACTGCCAGCGAAGCTTAATGAGGCTGTCGCAGGTGCTCAGGTGGGGGAGGTTCGCCTTCATTAGGTGCATGAATCACCACAACTTCTGGCTTCTGGCTTCAGGGGTGGCGGGAGGACAGGCTGTCCCAGAGAGCAGAGGCTGCTGGGGATGGAGGTGGGGACGAGGAGGCAAGACTTTTCTGCTGGCCTGGTTTTCTAGTACACAGGTGTTTGCAATTCTAAATAAATGTGCACTGTCAGTGCTCAGCAGCCCATCAACTGAGACTTATAATGAGGGCTGAGCAGGGAAATAAGATTGGCTCTCTTTGGGCACATATTATATTGGATAGACCAAAATTCAGGCCTAATTATGAAAAACGGTAGGCTGGGAGAACTGAGTTTGGGGGTGCAAGAGACAAGGGGGGTGGCCACCTGTCAGAAATATTGTGTTCTCCAAAAATTCCCCTCCATGGAATCTGGAAGCTCACTGCTGTTGCTTTTTTACTTCGAGAGTTGTCTTTACGCTTTTTGGAAAGTTTTGAAAAATGCCGTATTTTGAATAGCCATTCAGAAAGAGGGGCCAGAGGCAAAGACTTTCCCCTCCACGGAGCAATGTCCACTGGTGACTTACAAAGGGCCATCTGATGGTCTTGGCAAGTGATGGCTGCTTGTTTCACCTGGCTGATCACCTACTCCTGTGTTTGGTTGCTCGTTTGTTCATTCATTGCTATCACACACTTAGAATAAAACCCTAAGTTCTCAGTGTGCCTCCAAGACTCATGTCCTTCCCTGAATCTCAGACTGTGACCTTATTTGCAAATAGGGTCATTGCAGATGTAATTAGCAAAGTTCAGAAGAGGTTATACTAGAGTAGGATGGGCCATAAACCCAATATGACAGGTGTCCTTATAAGAAGGAGAGGAGACACACAGAGCCGCAAATACAGAGGAAAGACAGCCATGTGACGATAGAAGCAGAGATTTGGAGTGATACGTCTACAAGCCAGGAACACCAAGGATTGCTTGCAACCACCGGAAACTAGGAGAGAGGCCTGGAATAGATCCTCCCCCTGATCTCCCAAGAAGGAGCCAACCCTGCTGACACCTTGATTTTGGAGTTTTGGCCTCCTGAACTATGAAAGAATAAATATCTTGTTTTATGGCAGCCCTAGGGGCTAATACACTCATCATGGCTTCTGAGGCTCTGCCTTCTTCCCCAGCCTCATTTCTTACCCATCCCCTCTGCTCAGCCTGGCTTCTGACTGCTCCTCATACGTGTTTCACACATTTGGTCTTCAGGGCCCTTGCACTTGCCATCCCCTCTGCCTGGAACATTCTTCCCCAGATGGTCCCATGATTTATTCTCATGCTTTACTCAGATCTCTGCTCAAATGTCACCCCTGCTCTGGACATTTTATCTAAAATAGCATCTCCTCTGCCACTCTCCACGCCTTTACTCTGCTTTAATTTTCTTCCTAGAACTTACCACTAGCGGACATTACCGTGTGTGTATGCGTATTTGGTTTCTTCCCCTGCTTGCGCAACCAGACCTAAACTCCACGTGGGTAGGAACTTTGTCTTGTTTACCGCTGTATCTCCAACATGCAACAGTACTTGGCAAATGGTAAGTGCTCAAGACATATTTATTGTTAATATTACCCTGTGCTAGGTAACCAAAAATAAAGCCAGTTCCTGTGCTCACGGGCTTATGTTCAAGTAACTGATCCACATAGATGTACAGGACTCCTGGGGTTGAGGGAAGGAGAGTTTACCTGGTTTGGGAGGCCAGGTAAGGATTGTCTGAGCAAGTGATGCTTGAGATTTGATTGTGGCATCAGACTAGACCAGGCAGAGTGTGTGCAAAGGCCCTGTGGTGAGAGGGAATGTGAGTATGTTTGAGAAAGTGACAAAAGATGGTGTGGCTGGTGGGCTGAGAGCCAAGGGAGTGACTGAGGGGCAGGGGGAAGCCAGAGCATCCAGGACCTTGTAGGCTGGGAAAGACTCTGGTCCTTATCTAAAAAATGATGGGAAAACTTTGAAGAGGTTAAGATTGGAAGAGAAGTAGGAGGTCATGACATGATCAAATTTGTGTTTTGCAAAGTTCACTCTGGCAACAGTGTGGTAATTGCCTTGGGGAGACCAATTAGGAGTTGCTGCAGCTGTCTGCAGAGGTACCTGGAGATGGTGAGAAGTGGCAAGATTCAAGAGAGATATTTCAGGATTCAAAATGGACAGGATTTGGAAATGGACTGGCGTTAGGATGCGAGGGAAGGAGAGGGCAGTAGCAAGAGGGAATCTCAGGTTTCTGACCTGCACAGTAGAAAGGATCATGGTATCATTCACACAGTAAAGGAACACTAGGACTCTGTGTGTGTGTGTAGGGACTTGGAGGCGATCTTGCATCCATGAAACTTTCTGCAACATTGCTGTGCTTTCCACTAGCTTCAGCGGAAATAAGAGGTGTAGCCTCTGAACAGTGCTTTGATTCTAGCAAGCCTTGTGTACTTGCAGTAGATTGTTAAACTGGTACTCTCCAGTGAACTAGGGATCTTGGTCTTCACTCCCTTGAGTAGCCTCCTCCCACACTGACTCTGGGCTCAGCCATCTGACTTGCTTTGGCCAATGGGACCTAAAGCAAACAGAGGCTAGGTAAGCATTTGCACACTGGGGCTCATTGTCTTGGAACTCTCCCTCAGAAGCCCATGGTGTGCTGTGCAGAAGCTCAGGCAGGCCTCTGAAGGATGAGAAGTCACATGGAAAGATGCCCTGAAGGATGAAAAGCTGTCTTGGAAGTCCCAGCCTCCACTGGGCTCCCACCTTAATGCAGCCACCCAAGTGACCACAACTACACCACAGGAGGCAAAACCCAGCTAACTCACAAAATCGTGAAAAAGAATACACTGTTATCATTTTAAGTCACTAAGTTTTGGGTGGTTTGTGATGATACTGCAATAGGCAACTGAAACAGACAACTTCAGACAGATTAAGATGGGGAATCTGGCTGTTGGGCTCCTTTGGGTAGAGTCTCCTGGACAGATATCTCAGCCTCCTCTGTCCAGGATATTTCTTTTTTCCCTTTTTCCTTTCTTTTGCCCTCAGTGACAGCCTTGCAGAGGGCGGCCTGTCTGAGGTGTGCTGGTGGCACAGAGAGCACTCACTGGTGGACCTTTCCCTCTCTATCTCCCTTCCTTCGAGTTTTCTCTGTCACCATCCCTTCCACGGCTTGTCTCTGTGCCTGGTTTTCCTCACCTTCTTCCTGCTTCTTTTTCTTCTCTAGCTGTGGGGAGCCCTCAAGGCTACAGAAACTTCTGAAACTGGGTTCAGGATACGGATCATTGCTTACCCCCTGTCCCCACTTCTTTTGTCCTCTGTCCTAGTACTGGAGCAAAATCAGGTCTCCTTTGTTTTGTTTTTAATGAACAGGTTTAGCCACTGGTAGCTGGCTATTCTATTGGACGGAAAATGCTGTTTGTGAGCCATTGTCCACCGAGACCCGGGACCAACACTGACGCCTCCTTAATTATGTGCCATTAATGAAGTACACACCACAGTTAGGGGAATGCTGCAGATCCATTTCCGGCTTTAATTCTGTGCCGTGTTGTATGAAACGCTAATGAGTCCAGAATTCTCAAAGGTCATAATCTGAATACATTTCCTTTTCTTCTTTTTAGGGCAATGGGGATAGAATTCAGAACAATTAAAATGAAATTTACTTCATCATTTGGCTAACAATGTCCTCGACGGTACTAATTACACTGAGATGTATATTCATTCACTGGTCATTCGGCCAGATCTGAATGTGCCTGATTTCTTGTAAGACCCTCATCTCTGAATTCCACACAGTGTGTGTGTGTGTGTGTGTGTGTGTGTGTTTTTAGCTGCTCACCCCATTGATTATGAGAAATAAATGGAAAAAAGAGTCTATCTAAACCCTTACAATATGGAAAGTGCAAATTTAGCAGAACCAGCATTGAATTTTCCAGGGAGTCATTTATCATCCTTAGAAAGTTTTGGTTCTTTGCAAATAAAAAAGAGAAAGGAATGGTAATTGCCCTACTCAGCTAATTGACAGAATTGTGTCAGAAAAAGGAGGCATTTCAACACTGCCTCCGATGATGACATTTGAAGGTTGTTCCCATTCTCTCTTCGCTGCTAAATTAGGTAATCATTATTTCCCTGTGAATCTTATTAATCTAATGGTAGCTTCTCCCCTGAACCCCCTCAGTTAGTTTTGAGATTCGGATAGAAATGTGAAAATGAAATGCCGGAGGTCAGAAAATAGTTTGGTCAGTTGAAGTTGTATTCCTTAGTTTTGTGGTTCAGATCATATAAGTGGGAGAGGACAAGAGGGAATAAGTTTAAATTGTAGTCAGGGGAATTCAAGTTAAAAGGGACCTTCTCATTATATGAATGGAACCCACAAGGTTTGAAATCTCTGCTGGTGGATTTTAAGAACAGGCTAGTCTACTGACGTGCCAGGCTGGTGGAAGCTGAGAAGTGAGAAACAGCCCGGAACAATGATTCTCAGGCTTTTTCTCTTTTTGGATGGCTAACGTGGGGGCAAGAGGCTCCACTGGGTACTTAGGGTTAATGACAATCTCTGATTTTTGATTGTTAAAAAAGAGTGCTCATCAGATGTAGGGCTCATTATAACATGGCTTCTGATGAGACAGTAATGAGATAATGACTAGTTTAAGAAAATTGATGTTTGGTTTTCATTAGACATTAAACCAAAATACCAATTGATAATGGAAACCAGATAGTGTAGACAGTCTGTTGGCAAAACCAGCACTTCCCCAGCGGGACAGATCCACAGTGGCCCTCAGTGACACTTGGAAAACAGCTGGATGCCCTGTATTGATAAAAGCAAAATGTGAAGGATATTCCAGCAGATTGTGGCTGTTTTGTGCTGCTATAACAGAATAACACAGAATGGGCAATTTATAATTAAGAGAAATTTATTGGCTCATAGTTCTGGAGACTGGGAAGTTCAAGATTCAGGGGCCAGTGTCTATCAATGGTCTTCTTCCTGTGTCATAATGAGGCAGAAGGCATCACATGACTAAAGGGGAGAGAGAGGGAGGAGAGGGTGAAAGAAGGGGGTTCAGGAACATACTCCCGGGAAAACAAATCCATTCCAGCAATAATGGCATTAATCCATTCATAAGTTGCAGAGCCCTCGTGGCCTAATCACCTCTTAAGGGCCCCATCTCTCTCTCTATCTCTCTTCTTTAGCCTGGAGTGCAGTGGAGTGATCATAACTCACTGCAGCCTCAAACTCCTGGGCTCAAGTGATCCTCCCACCTCAGCCTCCCGAATAGCTGGGACTACAGGCATGAGCCACCGTGCCTGGCTAGTTTTTAAAATTTTTTGTAGAGAGGGGATCTCACTATTTTGCCCAGGCTGGTCTTGAACTCCTGGCCTCAACCAGTCCTCCTGCCTCAGCCTCCCAAAGTACTGGATTACAGGCATGAGCCACTGTGCCAGGCCCCCACCTCTTAATACTGTCATAATGGCAATTAAATTTCAACATGAGTTTGGGAGAAAGCGAACATTCAAACAATAGAAGTGGCATATCGGTCATAAATTCTACCCCTGTAGTCACTGAGCGGGCTTTGGCAAGACCTCCTCAGTCTACCCTGATGGTTCTTGCCCTGAGAATGTTCTCATGCCCAACCTCCCATCCTCTCCTCCCTTACCTTGTCTGTCAGTGCTCCTTAGGGCAGCCAGTAGGAATAGCAGCCGCCCCACCTGAGACGAAGAGGCTGAATGCATGTGACAAATGCACTCTGGGACATTTCCTGTTTTCTATTCCTTCTAGTTCCCCAATTCCATATAACAAACACGAATTGAGCAGATTGAGAGTGGAACTCTGGACAATCAAAACAAATCTGGAAAATAGTGTTTATAAGTAAATGAGCTGGATTGACTTTTAGATGTTCTCAATGTTTGGACTAATGATTGTGGGAATTCTAAAAATCATCTTAATCAATTTAATTAATAGTATTTAATATTTTAATCAAAAGTCTTGCTGAAAGGGAGTCTGGCTTTTTCCTCTAGACCCAGAGAGATAAAAATTTCATGTTTTCCTGTGGCAAGTCAGTCAAAATCAAATCTTGCATCAACGAACAGATTTCAGAGCCTCTGATTTCTACTTCTAGGGAAAGTGATCTATGACAGTGTCCTTTTTCAGAAACAAGGTAAAATGATTCATGTTTCTAGGAAACAACGTAGCAAATTGTATGGATGCTTTCTTCGTTTTGTTTTATGATGGAATTAAGTCATTTTTCTCCACTTCATAAGACGTTTTCCTTTGTAACTTCAATCCTCACAGTGAAGTTCAATAAACGCATCAGAAATGATCATCATTTGAAAAACAACACTATCATTTGAAAACGTTCATTAGGCAAACTATTGTTCCAAGAAGGCAGATTTAACTATATATTTTTTTCTTTCTCTTTCTTCTCCCCATGCCACAGATGTCTTTGTCTTCCTTGGTGTAGGTTCCAAATTTGGTGAAAACCCATCACCTTCTGAAGTTATCATGAAGTAAAAAGCCAGTGGTGTGCAAGGTTGAGCAGTCAGGTGGTGGCACCAATTGCATTTTCCTTGGTCAAAAGTTGCTTGGTCCTTTGCAGTCTCTGCAGCTGGGGGAGCTTCACCTTGGACGTTCACGACTTGGTGGCAAAAGATGGAGGAAAAGTTCTTGATTTCTACTTTTATTCCCTCAGTCTTTATTTTCGTATAACTTTTACATTTATGGACCGTGCCCACTGGGGACCTTGTATACATTAATCACAGGGTGAGTCTCACAGTTGGCACATCTGTACGTGTGGCTGCCATAAAAGGAATGAATCAAATTTCATCCCTATGCCTAGTTTTGGAAGCATATGACTCATTTTCATGGCCCTAGAACTAAAACGTGGTAGTTAAAACAATAAAGTGATATTTATAGAGTCATTTTGATCAAGCCTGTCATAATTTTCTTTCCTGGGTAAGTCTGTGTGTCCTTTGTTACCACTCTAACTGCACTGACAGCTTTTCAGAGGGAATGTTAGGGTAGAGGTTATTTAAATATAAAATCGAAGGTTTGACATCAGTTAAGAATGAATGATTTTTATTTCCTAACATATATTTTAATGTAACATAAACTTACTGGCTTATTTTCCTCCCTGAATACTATCATTATTCTTATTTTATTTTATCATTTAGGCAGAAGGAGAATGGTGCTGGTCTCCCTACCTCCTACCCGGGCACTGAGCAGCCTCAAACAATATTCCTCAGTTAAAGTATGAAACAGCAGCGCACTGTTCATCTAGTGCCTGGATGGGCTCCTTCATGAAACCCTGTAGCTGCAGGCCTCTCTCTGGTTACGAATTTAGCAAAGCTCCTTCGGTGACTTGGCTCTTTCCACATCACTCCAGGGATCTCTATTAACTTAACACACTAAAAATAACACTGCAGAACTGCTGAGCGGGCGAGGGAGAGCAGCAGGGCTGGGAGAAGGCTAAATATTGCTCGCATTGATCAGAAACTTGGGCCCTGCTCCCATGACGCTTGCTGTGTGACACCAAAGCTCATTAAGAACGAGTTTGTGCATCTGAGGGCTTGAGAGGCAGGAGAGTGCATCAGGCCTGGGGGGCTTGGGGACGTGAGGATGCTGTTGCCAGTCACAGAAGTCTTTTCCTACCAACCTAGGCCCACCTCCTCCCGCTTTTTTTTTTTTTTCTGAATTAATGCAGCTCTTGTGTGAGCTTGTAATATCGGCTTGGACCACTGCCCATGCTGGCAGAGAGGGTTCTCGACCTCCGTGCAAGAAAGAATGTGTGAATGTAGGGTTGCATGCAAAGCAAAGAGATTTATTAAAGACAGGGTATAGAAAGTACAGTACACTCGCAAATATGGTAGACAGTGGACTGCTTTGATAAGGAACAGTGCCACCCCAGGATTAGAGCATGTCCTTTTATGCTAATCCCTAATAATATGCTAAAACTGGGGGTGGAATGTTCATGAATTTTCTGGGAAAGGGGTGGAGAGTTCCTAAAACTGGGAAACCTCCCCTTTCTTGACCTTATAGGGTAATTTCCGGGAGGTGCCAAGGCATTTGTAAACGGTCATGGCGCTGGTGGGTGTGATTTTTACTATTAATAAATTAATGAGGGTAGTTCATTTAGGGACACTGTCACCTAGCATGCCCCAATTAAAGGAATTCCCCCTTTTACCTTAGATAAAGATGTTGTGGCATAAAATAATCAAAGGGTCCCTGTTGGTTACATTTATCTCAGCTACACATGTTCACATTCTTGTGGCTTTCTTGTCCTGTTGGCCTGCTCCTTCTGACCCTGGCCCTAACTGCCTGCAAGGTATCTGACTCCTGTCTTGCTTGGACTGGACCTGTCTTCCGTTCTGGCAGGGGTTCTATTCTCAAGCTGAGAATAAAGCCAACTCTTACCTTGACTTTAACCCTGGCCACAGCTGTAAAATGTTTTTCTTGCGTAGAGTGTAATGGTCTCATCAAGTAGTAGATGTTGGCGTATTGTGCTTGCACAGGGCTGAGCAGACGGTAGTAAGAATTCAGGATCTGAAGCTTTAAGTTTTGCATGTGAGTCCTGGGTCTACTGCATGTTAACTGTGCTGTGATGGGCTAGTTATTGAATGTCCTCCAGCCTTAGTTTCCCCACATGTAAAATAAGAATGTTAATTGAAGTGAATACCTCTCACAGGATGTTTGTGAATTCAGATGGGATAGAGTCGAAAGTGTTGAGAAATGTGAAGAGCCATAGTCAGTATTCTCTAAATACCTGTAGTAGTAGGTTGAGCCAAATGAAAATGCCAATAGATAATCAATTTTGTCCCGTAAAAACGGCAGTTTCGTATGGTTCAACCTCATATATTAATAGGAGGTTTTGGAAAGTCTTTCTCTTCTCACTTCTCTGAATTATCCCTGTGAGACAGAAAGATTATAAGCAACCTGATTCTAGTGCCTGGGGAAATCTAGGTTTCAAAGGTTACTTGTACCAAGTTGTATAAAAGTCCATGAGTGAGCCCGTGCTTCCATTACTCAGTCTGTGGTTTCTTGCCCTTGCCCTGCTCTTTAAGGGCTTAAGCTGAAAATGAGAAGCTGGAGAAAGATGTGACAGAAAGTCACTTTCCCCAGGAGTCAAGCAGAGTGCATCTCGGGAGGTCACAGCCTCTATGCCAAATACCATCACAAGGAGCGTTTCTCATGTTAGGCACGCTTTCTCAAGCTATGCTGGCTCTCCTAAAGTGATGGCTTTTTCGGGGGCTGTGGGAATCTAGGTCGGGCTGCCGCATGCTGGATACTTGTGCTCATCGTCCCTCAGAGTCACTGATCTGTGCAGCTGAGGGCTGGCCTGAGGGTCTGAGGCTCTGACTCCCCAGTGAGGGGCTTAGCTGGTCTGCATCAGCGTGTGCTCCCACTCTTGGTTTGGCTTTAGGCTTTCTCAACGTCGGCACTAGTGACATTTCCTGTCAGACAACTCTTTGCAGTGGGGACTACACTGTGCGTTGTGAGATGTTTACCAGCATCCCTTGTCTCTACCCACTAGGTGCCAATAGCGCTCTCTCCACTGGTGACAACCCCAGAGGTCTGTAGATGTTGTCAAATGTCCACCAGTATCCATCACAAAATCACCTCCGGTTGAGAACCCCTGGGCCCACGGGACCTCAGAGTGGAAGGTCTGGACTGATGGTCACGTAGTTCAGGACATTTACCAATTTGTCTGATGAGCTTCAACACACCTGAAGAAATTTTGTTTCCTTTTCTCCCACCTTCCTGTGAAAAGTGGTGCGATTAGATAAGAGATGAGTCATGTTTGGGGATGTTGTTTGTCAGTTGCGTGTGAATAGGAAGAGAGGTGTGGAGTTGCCGAGGCCCTTAGATAGGAAGAAAAGCGTCTAACTGAAGACCAGGTTCTTTCAATTTCCTGGCAACAACATCTGTCTTCTTGTTTTTCTAGTTAATTATGGATTTTCATGAGCTCACTCAGCTAATAAAGTTTAATGACACTAGACCCAAATCACATTATTGTTATTTTTCAAGGCTGTGTTGGAACCGTGCCGCATTAACCTGCCAGCAGCCTGGAGACAACCGCAGTCACTCGAACACGGGAGAAGCGATGCTTTTATTAGCGGCGCAAACGGCCCTTTCATAACATGTCACCACTGAGATTATGAAGACGAAATAAAAGCAACAGAAAAAGGAAATTTTCCATAAAGAACACTTTAGGAGCTTTGTCACAAAGCAGAAACTTTATTGCAAGATGGGCAATGAGACATATGTCCTATACTTGCTACCATTTCCAATATAACTTCTGGTTTGGAGAGATGCAGAAAAAGATACGTGTAATGCTGATGTTGCTCCTTCATTTCCACGTCACTGATGGCAGCTTGATACAAGGATTTCCTAACAGGCCGGTTGTGACCTGCCTTGGATCCTGTTGCTGATCGTGACTCTGTCCATACCTTTCTTCCTTGTCCTCAGAAATTTCTGGTGGAGAATGGACGTGACCTCCAGTCTTGTGATGGCCTCCTGACTTTGCATTCACCTCTGATGAATAAAAATATTGTATATTCAGCAAATAGTTGGGTTCTTTGACATTGGACTTTACATCACCTGGAGAAAAATTCATAATGTTTTTTCATTTAGCATTTCATTTGGTCTGGATCTCAAACCAACAGGTTTTTTTTTTTTTTTTTTTGGAGGGGATGGGGCATTTAAAAAAGTAATAAAAAGAATTTTCTAGGCCAGGCGTGGTGGCCCATGCCTGTAATCCTAGCACTCTGGGAGGTCGAGGCGGCAGATTGTTTGAGCTTAGGAATTGGAGACCAGCCTGAGCAAGAGTGAGACCCTGTCTCTACTAAAAAAATAGAAAAAATTAGCTGGACAACTAAAATATATGTATGCATATAAAAAACTTAGCTGGGCATGGTGACACATGCCTGTAGTCCCAGATACTCAGGAGGCTGAGGCAGGAGGATCACTTGAGCCCAGGAGTTTGAGGTTGCTGTGAGCGAGGCTGACACCATGGCACTCTAGCCTGGCAACACAGTGAGACTCTGTTTCAAAAAAAAAAAAGAATTTTCTGGATTCTGCTAAATCTTTGCATTGCTTTCCACACTTCAAAGGGGGTGTCTACATTTCATAATTCAATCACTCTCCCCTGAGGGCCATCTATGGCTCACTTCTGGGCCCCTAATGTTGCTTTGTAGACCCTTGCACCTAATAAACGAATGAGAAGCTGCTTTTTTCTCTTTGAGTGAGAGGCTTGTATTTGTTAGCATAGAATGTCACGAAGAATTGCATGAGATTCCTGAATATCGTATGAAATACCCCGTGAAAAATTCAGGTTATTTGGGGACACATAACCATGGGCTGGACTGCTTGAGCTTTGGATTCAGATTAATCTGGATTTGAACCCAGGGCCCATCACTTACTAGTTGTGTGACACTGGAAAATTTACTTGGCTTTTTAAAGCTTTAGCTTCCTTATCTATAAAACCAATGTAACAATAATAATAATAATGATAATAGTTAAGTCATACTGTTTTTGTGAGGACAGAACAAAGTAACGCATGTAAACTGTGAAGCAGCGTGCCTAGACATACTAAATGCTCACTTGATACTACGAGATCAGGGTGTAATTATTCCCAAGCTAGGATCAGTCCTGTGACATCTGCCTAATTTAGTAAATTAAGGTGCCCTCCTCAATTAGTTCCTCACTATAACTATCATGATCTCGTCTTCAAATCACAGTTCTCAGGTCCTCTTGAATATATTTTAAGATACTTCATGGCCAGAAGACTTTTCATAGTCACTCTGTTGCTCATTTCTTAGGAAAGCAGAAGAAGATTATAAATAACAAGCAATAAAGACGGCAAATGTATGCTCTAGGAGTGAGGAGAAATCAGTCCTAGGGGAAGTCATCTGAAGTTTATTGCAAAAGATAGGAAAGAGTCAATTGGAAATGTGGGAATAATCACAGAGCTTAAAAAAAAAAACCTTGTTACTGCAGAACTATTGGAATTCATTGTGGTAAAATGGAGTCTGGTTGTATTTGTTTAAAGCTAGTGAGCAGGATTGGGAAGAAAGCAGAAGTATTTTTAATAAGGAATCAAGGCTCTGGAAATCCTGGAAATAACAAAACAGACTTAAAACAGGACTCAAACAAATAGGATTTACTCACATAGGGTGATTTTATTATACAATGATGGCTCAAGGACCAAAACAAATTGATGAGGGAATGAAAGAATTGAGAAGACCAAAAGAGAATCTTTTAGGGAAATACTTGGACCAATTTTTTTCCCCTATTATCTTACGTTGCAGTCATGTTCTGCAGCCAGTGAGGTCACTGGGAAATTTCTGGTGTTCTTTGAGGCTCGAGGTCTCATTGAGGTGTTGTTTGAGAGGCCGATGAACAGGAGAGGTGGTGGCTAAATAACGTTACCTGGTGGTTGCTAGAAAGATTCTTTGCTGCCTTGGGGTGGGGTTTCGGGCTAGGGTGAGGTGTGTGCAGTTGAGGGAACAGAGGATGAAATGTAAGTATTAAGTACCTCCTATGTTCTCAGGGCTCTCATCTAGACTGGCTCATCTAACCCCCACAGCAATCTTGAAGAGATTGTGATGCTTTCCCTCTTCCACAGGTGAGACAGGTGCATTGAGAGGTCCAGTAACTTACCAGAGGTTACTTAGCTGCTAAGTAGTGGAGCTGAGATTTGAACCTGCGTCTGTCTCATTCCAAAGCCCATGAAAAACAGGGCTTGAAAAAATGAAGTTTTTTTCTTCCTTGCCCTCAAGGGAAAATTATTGAAAAGAAATACTTACATTAAAACAGGTGACTGTGTGTGCTAGAATGTCCAAGCATTGAGCTTCATCCTGTTATGACAAGTGTAAAGAAAGACAAAAAGAGAATTTAAACAGTTTATTAAACAAACACTCCTCTCCCTAAGAACAACAAACAGAAAATGATAAAATAAGATGACAACAAAAAACTAACAACAACATTGCCCCCAGAGTTCTTTGGATATGCTGAGAAGGTATGAACTGGAACACTGAGTCCATTTTTTGACCAGTTCCATCTTTTCTGGGTCTAGCTCATTAACTGCTGCGAATATGGTAGAAGCATTTCTGAAACGAAGAAGGTGCTGGAAGATGGAATGGTGGTAGATGGGATGACAGTTTTTGAAAAATGGGAAAGATACTGAAAACTGAAAATAAATAACTGTTGGAAGAGATTTTAATTCTTTGTAAAATAATGGAGCAATGGAACAATACCAGGAGAAAAGAATTCTGTAGTCATATGGAGGATAATAGAATTCATGAACAATGAGCAGTTCAGGTCTGTAAGCAAAGAATCACGCCAAAAAACCCCGATAGCTTCTCACTGATGGAATTATAAAATGAGTGAATGAAGGGAAAAAATAAATTTGATATATTTGGATTTTTGGTAACACACAAGAGAGAGGTGGAGAAAACCCAGAATAATTGAATATAACATTGTAGTGAGGTATTTGACACTAGTTTGGATTGGATTTTTCTTTTAAAAAGTTACTTTAGTTGGATTAGATTTTGCTAGAATTGCTGTGAGCATGCTCAAAGGTGGTCATTCCAACGTATTTTGGATATGGTGAAGGATCACAATACTAAAAAATAAAAAAAACCCATCCCTCCCTAAGAAAAACCCGAAACAAACAAACAAAAAAATGACTTTGGGATTATTGTAAACTAAAAAGAAAATATCCCCTTTTTGGTTTAACCCCAGGTGGATTGTTTGCCACTTAAAGGAGACTTATGAAAGATACGTTTGTCTTTTAACTTCGCTCCTGTGATGATATGAAAATGCTTCCCTTGTTCCTTTTTCCTGGGAAACATTCAAAGTTTCTGCCGGTCTGCTAGAAAACCCACAGAAAGAGATTCATAGAGGTCTTGGAGGGTGGAGGGTGCAGTTAGAGCTCAGACTGCAGTTTTGAAACAAAACTGTGACTGACGAGAGTTTTCAGAAGTAAAAGGAATATTACCGTATTTTGATATGGGAGTAGGGGTGGCAGACAAAAATGAGTTAAATGGAAAACAATTGTTCTGTTTTCTATAATGGAGATAGCTCTTTATCATGTTCTCCATGGAATGGAGAAAGTATAATGTATCAAGAAACAACCTTCATGGAAAAGAAATTATCTTTGTCGGGCAATTGATACGTGGTTGTTGCTCACAGAATCTTAGGGAGGCATATTCACTGCATGGAGTTTTCTGCTGTCATGGGAGAAAACTTGGGACGGCTCAAGTCCAGTTCCAAGGAACACATGTTTTATTACTTTTTATTGTGGTAAAATATACATAAAATTTACCATTTGAACTATTTTAAGTGTACAATTCAGGGGCATTAAGTACTTTCCCATTGTTGCACAATCATCACCATCATTTCCAGAACCTTTTTCATCAGCTCAAACTATTCTATAAGTAACAACTAACGACTGACCACTGTGAGTAAAACGCCATGCGAGGCACGTGAGTGACACAGAATTGAACAGTACTAAGCCCCTGTTCTCAAGGACACAGATGGACTTTGTGTATTCACTGTATCTTACAAAGCCTCACGTTTGCATTGATGAAATTGTTTTGCACTCAGGCCCAGTCACTTGAAAGTGTTCCTTTTGGCGATCTACGGGTCTGCAGGTGGAAGACGCAATGGCAGGAAGAGATGTGCAGCTTGTCAGCCCACACTTCCACCTTTTTGTGCCTCTCAGTGTGCTCATTTAGAGCCACATTATTCCGGCTTGTGAGAGCTAGTCATGTGCGTCTCTTCCCAACTACTTCTTTGGTGACATCACATGGGTAGCTTGCAATTGACCATAACGGGACTATTTATACCGTGAAAGTCAGCAAATGCTACACATCACAGCTTTTCACTCCCCTCCCAAGCAGCACTACTCTGGATGAGACTTCCTTGAAGGAGTGAATGAAATTTAGGGCCCAGCGGGTGGTTTGTCAACGGAAGGGAGTTGCAGTTGTAATTGTAGTTCTTGGTTTCTGAAGGCTTGTGCCATGGCCTAGCACTTCCCAGACTCATCGGTTTTCCAGATTGCTTTATGGAAGTTGTTCTTATTTCTCAGGGAAAGTTTTTCACTAACTGTAGGACTCCAGTTGTTTCTTCTCTGAAAACTTTTAGTCATCCTGGTAATCAGGGATCTGAGGCCCAATAAACCTTTACCTTACCCACATTTTGGCAAATTCTAGACTCTGTTGAATTTTCTTCACCACATGTACATGAAATCTGGTATAAAGATGATGTGGGAATCTGGCTGGGTGCGGTGGCTCACGCCTGTAATCCTAGCACTCTGGGAGGCCGAGGTGGGCAGATCTTTTGGGCTCAGGAGTTCACGACCAGCCTGAGCAAGAGCGAGACCCCGTCTCTACTAAAAAAATAGAAAGAAATTAGCTGGATAACTAAAAATATATGTAGAAAAAATTAGCCAGGCATTGTGGCACATGCCTGTAGTCCCAGCTACTCGGGAGGCTGAGGCAGGAGGATCGCTTGAACCCAGGAGTTTGAGGTTGCTGTGAGCTAGGCTGATGCCAGGACACTCTAGCCCAGGCAGCAGAGTGAGACTCTGTATAAAAAAAAAAAAAAAAAAAAAAAGAGATTATGTGGGAATCCATTAGAGTTATTTAGACTATGGAGAATGATCCTTACCATGAGATTTTTAGTAGACAGAGTAGTACTTTTGTAGGAGGAATTGGGCTAATATGCAAATAACAACAACAGCCACAGCTATACTACTCAGTAAGCTAAAAATTTCCTTCGTGACTATTATCATTAACTTCTATGTATGCGTAGTTTGGATAATAGAAATTTTTCTCTGAAGGATTATCTAGTAGGGTGCAGTCTGTTTAGGTAACTGTTTCTATGGCTTCTCTCTCTCTCTCTCTCTTTCTCTGTTTCACACACACACACACACACACACACACACACACACACACACACGCTCACACAGTGTGGGTGGTGGCAGGGACAGTGTAGTGGGTCCCAGGGGCAGTAT
>CAUYRT010031863.1:0-38947 GCA_963574885.1 Lepilemur ruficaudatus | reverse complement strand
CATCAGCATCCTCATTACTATCACCATATTGTTACCTAGTGTAATGCCTGTTTTGAAACATTGTTGCCTAGCGTAATGCCTGTGAAACATTGTTACCTAGTATAATGCTTGTGGAACATAATGGAGCATTTACCTAACTTTCTAGCTCTGCCTAACATAGATGAATACTTACCTCCCCTTCCAACTCTGCCTGCCTGACTGCGCTTATCTCAGGATGCCTGAGGTCGTGGTGACCAGACTGGTCAAAACTGGCTAAGTCCAGTGGGATCAAAGATAATGGTCCACTTGATCTCTAGAAACCCCTAACTTAACCATACTCTAACTTCCACGCTAAATGAAACCCCAATGGCGACATGACAGTTGACAATCACCATGGGTGATGACCAGAAATGACTACTAAAGGACAAGCAGAACATGGTGCTTCAGCTCTGAGAAATTCTCTACCTATTCCCTGAAAAGACATAAATATTCCATTCTCTGCTTTTAATATCCCTTCATTAAAAGAAATCTTATGTTTTAAACCCCTCACCTCACACAAGAAGTCGATTTGCAAGCTGTGCTCCTGCTTTTCCATTCCTTGGCCAATCAAATACATCCTGATCTGCTTAACACCCAGTTTTGGTTTCCCACATTGGCTTTGCGACACCAAATAGGAAAGAATCCCACCTTTTGGGGAAAAGCTGATTATCTCAGTAACAATATTACAAATGAAGAAACTAAGGTTCTTAGAGGCTATGTTGTCTAAGGGCAAACAGCTACAAAAGAACAGTGTCTGGATTTGAACCCAGATCTGCTTGATTCTAAAAGCTCCTGTTCTAAATGCCTGTCATACCATGCTACTTTGCATTTAGTTTCTCTTAATAATTCAACAAATACATTAATGCAACTGATACTTGCAAAAATAGGTGAAAATATGCAATAGATGTATTATTTGCTTCAAGGAGCTATTAATACTTAGGGGCTATAATGCATAAAAATACATAAACTAAAATACACTACAGATTAATATGGTAAACCAGTGTCTTCTACATACAGAGAAGATATTAATAATTAAATTTATACATTTAAATATCTATAATGAAAAATAGTAAGTGAAAACATGCCATAAGAGGATAAACATAACTGTGGGAGCTCAGAGGGAAGAGATAGGACTTTCAGCTGGGAATAAGGAAGGCTTCATGTAAGAGGCAACTTGCCTTTAGGGAAAGACAATTTTTCTACCTCTGCAGCAATGTATAGGCAGTTTCTCAGTCCCCATATCAACACTGCCTCAAGATCAATTTTCCATCATTACCACATTCACTGTTTCACTTGCCATTCAAGTACTGACACAGGCAGTGTTATGATATATCAGACAGGATGTAGTCTTAGGAGTGGAAAAAACAGGACTCTATCACTTCTAGCAAGCTAGGTAAACTATATGGATTTCTGTTACTTCCTCGGTAGAGAGAGGGGAAAAAAGCCATCACAATTATGCCATTAATATTGGTATTAGCAGGAATTTCTATTATCATCAGTTACAGCTAGTGAAAGTCATTTGGTCAAGGTAAATTAGCAAATAATAAAAAATGGAGGATAATGTAAATTGGTAAATACACATGGAGCTTAATACAAGTTTTCTGATTCTACTTCCAGTTGTGATGACCTATTGAATATAATCCAAACCTCAGTCAGAATATTTCAGGATATAGTTATATTCTTTTTGTCTCTCTCGATAGTATTTATGTCTCCCCACCCATTAGTATTCACTTTAGAAGCCAGTCTCTTACATGTCTGAGAGCCATGATCATTAACATTGCTAGGACTCTACTCATATTATTTCACCGGCAGGCCATGCTGTCCTTTCCCCTATTAATCAGACTAGATTTTATCCATATAGATCATAACCTTGCACTAATCAAGCTTTCATAACTTCTGCAAAAGTTGATGACATGTATTTCAAAATTCATATGGCTTTTATTGTTTATATCATACAACTTAGCTATATGTTAATATAAATAGATAGATATCTTCATTTTCTGGTAATTTTATGTCTTTTCTGTCAATAAAAATTGAAACTCCACCTTTTGTGTTTAACACAGACTTAGGAGAACTTAAAATAATAGCATAATTAAATATATTTTCTTAGTGATCTAACAATTGTTATCTGAAAGAGCACCAAATATCCATTGATATTATGGACAGGGGAACAGAAGGAATACCTGCCAATTTACCTTCAACAAAGGTACAGTAGCTGGACCAAAGTTATTTATTCTGCATGGTTAAATATCAAAAAATATCCACTATGTTGATCAGCTGGAGCGGTTAGTGCAAAAGATATTTATTCACTCACTTTTTAATTTAAAATAGTTATGGAAAGTCATTGAATTAGACACCATAGATAGGACTATAGCTCAGGTCTTAATTCAAAAAGCTTATAAACAAACAAGTAAAGACATAATTGGAATACAGTGTGATCGCGATATGACCAGTGGGTAGGACAGTGTGTAAATAGTTGAGACTGACCCAGTCTTGGGATTCAAGAAGGCTCCCTAGCAGAGGAACATATAACCAGAGTTTCTAAAAAAAAGAGATCTAGGGTATATGTGTAACTGAGTCCTACAGAATATATGAAGTATGGAATCTAAAGGGAAAGAGGTTAAAGAAAATTTGTAGACTCGTTCATAGTTCAACAGGGCACACATACAGAATGACCAAAGATAAGATTGAAGAAAATAAAAAAGAAGAATAAATGAGAGGAAATAATATGAGACCCTACTGGACTTAACATTAGAGGATAAGAAGATTTAGTAAAATTTAGTAAATATCTGCTTTTGACTACATAGCTAAGAACAGAATAACTCAATTAGCCATTTGATCTATTCTAGAGCATGTCTAAGAGACAAATATAATCATATGTTGCATGTTTACAAAGCCATAATATCTTCCCTACTTGAAATTTTCTTTATTTGGTGTTTCTCAAATTTAATAGTAATTTTTCTTTAAATAAATAAATGCTCATAGTGGCAAAGCTAAATATTTCTTCCACACATGTATATACCTTCCTCCTATCTCACATAAATATATGTGTATATGATTATTGACACATAGGGCTTATGCTTGTTTGAATTGATTTTTTCCCCACTTCATATATCATAGACACTCTTACATATAGATCTATTTTTATCCTTTTTTGAAACATATAAAATCTTATATTCTGTGTTTTTAGTAATTTTGTAAATTCTCTTTTGTTTGGCCTCATAACTCCAGTTCCTATTCTTTACTCAGATTTCTGTTCCCTCAACTCGAGTAATGTATGTGCTGGTGTGTATGTGTAGGGATTAGAGTCGGTGAGCAGATGAATAGATTTTCATGTTTTTATATTATTTCTGTTTAAAGTGGTATAATATTAGTGTTTTAATTACCTAGCAATTTTAAATATAATATTCACAATTAATTTATGTCAAATTCAATTTGTAAAGCACATATATATACACACACACACAATCTAGGGAAAATAACACGAATAATATTTAGTAGTTTCTACTCTCAGATCACCAACATGTAATAATTTGTGTGTGTGTGTGTGTACATTTACCTTTGTGTCATTTTTCTTCAGTATATTGATTTTCTTGAAAACAGTATGCTGTGATAGGGTTTAAATATTTACTTCACAATTCTCAACTTCCTGCTGAGTGCATTTTGAAGGCTTAATCAATGCTAAAATCAGATATAATAAACTTGCAAAGTATTCAAATCAACACTTCCTTTCCTCTTTGACTTTGGGCTAATTATGCCAGTCATCCTTATCTTTATGGACACCCTGAACTTAATAGTTCTGGGTGAGTAGCTTTATTTCCCTTTTCTTTTTTCAATTTCTGGATAACTTTCTCTTTACCATTCTTATTCCTAACTTCTATTTTTTTAAATGTGGCTATAAAGTACCCATATCACTTTACTTTGAAAGCACTTGATTTTAACGAATGCTTAAAACTTATAAAACATGGGGTTTTAATAAAATTAACATGTACTTCTATATCAGTGCTAAAGAAACTGACTTATTTTCATCAAGTACAGAGTTGTATTCATTGGTATTATTATGTTTAACTAAGACTTTTCTCATTTTTTTTCTTAACCTCTTCATCTGTTAATTACGCTTCCATTCTCTAAATTTAGAAAGTTGTTAAAAAGCCTCAGTAATTAAGGAAAATTGTCACCACAAAAGAAACAGGTCATCATTGGAAACTTTGGAAAATATGAATAGCTGTATAAAATAACAAATATTTGCATATCTTGTTTTCCACTGTGCAAAGTGTCAGCCTATTATGTCAGTAGATCCAAATAACAACCTTTATAATGGAAAATTAAGGTCATTTTTCAGGTGATAAAATTAGGAGGCACAGACATTAAAATCTCCAAAATTACTTAGTGAGAGAGGAAAGTCTAGAACATATCATAGAAATCCCTAGGAATTTTTCCAGATAATTTCAAATTTGGATAATTTATACAATTATAATATTACAATTAGTAAATTATAATTTGGATAACTATATCCAAACTTCCTGCCTATAATAGCTTTCTTTAACAGGAAATAGCCAAGACTATCTCAGAAAAACTTCTGTCATCCTCTCTAATGTATGTCTTAACTTTGCAACCAGTTATGAAATCACAACACCCATGCATAGGGCCAGTCAATGTACACTTAAAATGAAAAAACATATTGAGCACTGCTATGTGACAGGCACTATGCTAGCTGTCAGGGAATATTTAAAATACAGTTTTTATATTCAAGGAAGTGACAATCTACTGGAGAAGATGGATCCATAAGAGAATAATTTTATATATTTTATGCTAATATAGTACAAGATAGTAAATAATATGACAGAGGTGCTACCAAGTGGTTTGGGAGAAGGGAAGAGTCAATTGGTTTGACTTCAGGAGAATGGGGTGGTCTTGGAGATAGAGGACAAGGACAAATACGGCTTTAGAATCCGCCTGCCATTGACCTTCAGAAGCTGAACAGGTAAATTCAAAAGGAAGATCTTTCTGTGGGATACATGAAAAAGCATCATTTTCAACGTAGCACTTTGTTGCAGCTAATGTGATCATACACTTTATCAGTTATGAATCAACACCTGAGACAACAGTTGTAAACTGGGACTGTCTTGTGCAAACCCAGATTTATGGCTGCCTTAGTGCCTCTCCAGAAAGAATGACAACATAGTATAGAAAAGATCTATAAATACTAATAAAATATCCTTATATCCTCCTCAAAAGTCAGTCTTCCCACCTCACCCTCTATGTCAGGCAATGCTGTCACAGTGCTCATTTATCCAAGATACAAACCTGGGAATCAGTCTAGACCCTCTTTATCTGTTCCTTTCCCTATTATGATATTAATATAAACCATCTATCTGCTACTTTCGTCCCCTATTCTCATCACCACTGCCACTACCCTGAACCAACCTTAACATCTCATGCCTAGAATTTTTCAATGCCTGCTACTCCAGCTCCTTTCCTTCATCTCTGCACTGTATTCTCCACCAGGCCCCAGATTATGTGACCTAAAGTCTATATCTAGTCAGGGCATTCCCTTGGACTTCGGTTCAGCAGATACTTGGGAGAATGAATGGATACGGGGGGTGGGGATAGATTGACTTGTAAATTAACAACCTGAGAGACATCCATTATGTTTAAAATGATTTGGGCCAGGTCTGTTTGCATTCTGGATTGTTTTTTCTGCAATATATTGAGATAACAGGGAGAGGAAGGGAAGTCAATTATTCTTTTGATATTTTCAGTGTTCAGACTGGTTTATGCAAATAGAGGGAAAGAGTCTTCCAATGCTTTTTGATCTCAAATGGCCTTTAATTCAAAATATCCTTTATATCAAAGAGTTATATTTTGGGATGAAATTTCCTGAGCTCTTTCACTCACTTTAAAGAAAAATAAAGAGCATTTCTTGAATGTAAATCTTATTGTGAATCTAATTGTGAAAGATCCGCCTAAATTTGAACACTGAGTATCAAATGGTCTTATATTTAAACTAAAAGTAATCATTCTTTTTTTCTCTCCTGTCATTCATACTGCTCCTCCCTATGTCTCTTTTTAAGAAGTTCAATTTTCTTAAATTTTTTCTATATAGACATGATGATATTAACAGTAATTTTTATAATCCAATTCTTCTCTAAGTGTATCAAAATTTAATGTAGTCTGGCAATGACAATTCTAGCAAAAACATAATCTACATAAAACATGAGGCAGCATGAAGCAGTTATTCAGAAGGGATTCAGTCTTCCATTGTCAGTGCTCGCAATTTAATTCTATGCCATGAAAACACACACACACACACACATTTACAATTCAGATTTAAGGAGTTTCATTGTTTCACTGGCAGATCAGACACATGTCCTTCTTCTATCTAGGTACTTCCAACTGCTCAGATCTCAGATAGGGAGGGGTTTATCATTGTAGATAGAGTTTGCCAAATTTGACATTGCCTGGGCACATGCAGGCCAGAATCTTCATGAATTTTAAAACTTCTTCATACATTTTATATTAAAGATACCCTAACATTAAAATAATTTTCATATTATTAAATGTGAGTCTCATGAATTTAGCCATGACACATACATATAGGGAATTTGCAATATGCTATATTAATGCCATTGTGATCTACCACCAACTGCCACCTATTTTGTCCACAGAAACTTAGATGTGAAAGAAATGATGCTGACTTTAGGAAATTCATCTTTTAAGATCTAGAATCTGAAAAACAAAAGGAGTGAAATGCATGATATGGGACAAGCATATCCTGGGGATAAAAAAACCTTTCAAATTCTGTTGGGGTCCAGTGAATCATGCAATTACATAAATAAAACAGAGATAGTCAAATGAATTGTCTTATCCACATGCCTGTAACATAAGAACAACTAGAACAATCTGTCTCTCCTCCCGGATTAAGAATACCAAACAGAAGTTCACATCTTACTAAGCTTGCTCAGCTGGGCTTTTCATTTTATTTGTTTCTTGTGTAATTATCTTGTTAGTTGTTTGGAAAGTTAATTGAGTTGGTATTTATTACTTTCTTTTTAAATGAAACTATGATCCACATGGGAAATCAGTCGCTTTCCCAAATACAATTTGCTTTCCTCCCATATAGGTTACCTAGATCATAAAAATAAGTAATATTTACCTGTTACAGAATGGAGTGAATCTGTAGCAAATGTTTGCATTATAGCTTCATTTTTCCCCAAGGATTAATTTCCCCAATTAAGAATCATGTAGATAAGAAAGAAAATCTATGCTGCATAATCTGGTTCTCCCAAATCAACTCTATGCTAGAACCAACCTTCACTACTCTATTCAGAAGTTAACTAGTACACAAAGCAAACAGTGGTCATTTTTAGTGTGCTTAAAAACTCATTGGAACCTGCAGAGATATTCAACATTTTTAGATCCATTATTTAGTTGAAATGGGGACAAAGTGAAATGCTCTTATTTTCCAGATTTGCCACTAACTCTTTGGTGAATATCTGGATCAAAGTGAATTGGTTACTCTTCTCTTATCTTCTGCTGTTTCATCGTGGTTATCCTTGATCAATACTGAAGGGAGATCCCACTGCTAAATTTGACTGGCTAAAAAGAAAAAAAAAAAAAAAAAAGGAGGCTGGACACAGATTTTTATACTTGTCTAAATATTAAGAGAACATGTAGGAAATTTCACCCAAGCCTGAATTTCTATAAAATCTACTACTATTTTTACTGAAAGCTTGGCACTTGTCCCTGTGGCTACATCACAAGAAAAAGGACACGTGGCTTGAGGAGAAAGGAAGAGAAGCTTATTAATTTCTTGGCAAATGATGAGGATGGCAGACTCTCATCTTAGGAAAAAACCATTGTCCTCTCCATAAGCAGAAATACCGAGTTGTGGGGGGGTGGGGGCCTATTGCTGTTTAACTACAGTTGATGGTCCTGACACCATCTCCAAGGAAGACACAATCTCATGACCTCTGTCTGGACAATTCCCATGAGCAATCTCCTGTGGTATAAAAGAACAAAGAACAGTCAGTCCCCTGCCCCTCTGATTACTGGCTTCAGGAAGGAATACAGATTTTAATTCCCAAAAAGAGTGGGGAGAGTTTTAAAGAGACAACTCACAAAACATTTTACCCTTTTTCAGGCTGTCTCCTCTGTTACACTGTTATCTGTAAAGGAATAGATCCCTGGAATACAAAGCCAATAGTTATGATTTGCATAAGAAAATATTGTAATGTCAAAGTGGAGTTTCAGCTTGCAATGAAAAAAGACACCGTTGGGGCTTGACAGTAATGGTCATTTCTTTTACGAGTCTCAAGAGGACCTCCGGGGTAAGAACCCATGCTGGTATTCTGTATCAACTCACCTTGTACAAGTGGATATAAACTGTACACAAAATGGAAGCCAATTCTACTGTAAATTTTTTCTTTGCTGAAATTGACTCACAAGAGGCTCATTTTCTGTGGATCCCAAAGGATGGCAGTCACACAGCATTGTTTAAGCAAATTCATTATTGGGCAAGCAATGCCACGTAAACCTTACATCTAAAACAATAGATTACACAGTACAAACATTCTTCTTTAAACATTCTAAACCAAGGAGAAGCTGTAGTTGCAGCAGGAATCTAGACATTTCTTATGAAGACTATTAGCATAGGCACTAAGACAGACTTTTTTTGGTCTATACATATTTGAATGCTTACTATGTGTTAAGTAATGTGCTAAGTGATGTGCATGTGTAATTTCAAAATTGAATCCAGAACAGAATTGTCACACAAACTGAGTTTCTTTGATTTTAAATCCTGGGCTTTTTGTACAAGGGTACTGCAATCTCTTTAGCTCTGAGAGTTTTCAGCCCAATATCAAGATTTCCTGGACCCCTGTTTCCATATTGTCTGGACGTTTGGACCCATTCCAAACTCTAAGATTTTTCTTGCTTCTAATTATTAGAAATTTAGGAAGCATGGCAGTTTAGTAACAATTCATGTTGCTGGTTTTAGAAAGACATTAGGTCCTGCTGCACATGACTTACCTGAACCTGGCCAACTGGGAACTATCAAAGGCCAAATTCTGTTGTCTTAAACAAGAAAGCATATGCTTTTGCTTCTCTCAGAATGTAAACCTGTACCATACTTTATGCACTCAGGCTCCAGACTTCAGTTACCTGGGTTAGGATCTTGCCTCCATCATTTAGTAGCTGTGTGAGTTTCATCAAGTTACTTAATCATTCTAAATTTCAGCTCTATATCTATAAAACAAAGGGTATCAAAGAAAAGTTGCCTTAATGTAGTAAACAGGCAATGAAAATTTTATTTAAGGCTATTACAATAGGAAAAATAAATTAAAGTCAATTAAGTCCTGTGAAATAAAGGGGGAGATTAAGCCTGGGAGTGAGCTAGTGGAAAAGTACTGGAGGACATTGGGGGAGGTTGGTCAATGTGATAAAGCCATCTGGGTTTGCTAGTTGACATGTGAAAATTAGACTCCTACCCTCCCACAGAGACTGGGAGATAGAGGCAATACCTTCTTCCATGATTACATTTCAAAAGATTAGCTCCCAGATCCTTGAGAAAGACAGTCCAGGGCTATAAAACTGGCAAGAGGCTGGGAGAAGATTTATATCTCAAAGGGGCAGAAAAGTATTTTACAAATTAAAGTTTGAAATGCTCTAACAAAAGGGAGGTTGGGGGCATAGAGTCAGGAAGAAGGCTGCCTACAGTTTTGTCAAGCTGAGGGGAAAGTTAAAGCCATCTTTCACCAGGAGAAAATAATCATAGCTTTCATGATTGCTGGGAAGATTGAGACTAGTAATGCCTAATTGACCTATCAACACTGTTGTTGGTATAGGTTCAGAATTTAATATGTAGTCGTGGATATCGGCCATTGTTATTACCTTCAGACCCTTATTAATCTCTGTTTTCTAACCCCTGACTACTGTTCTTATTCTTCCCCTTGCTAGCAATCACAAGTTTTAGATACTTCCTTGCACCCTACATCCTCATCGTCTGCACAGATTAGTTTACCACCAGCTTGTCTGGCTCTCTCTGAGATCATCTAGGCCAGAGATTTTAAAACTGCCTCAATTCATCGTACCTTTAGTGTCTCAATATTTTTTTTCACAGTGCATAAAATTTCATCCCAAAATACGACTCCGTGGTATAAAGAGTATTTTAAATTAAAGGCCCTTAAAGATCAATAGGTATTGGAAGGGATCCCTCTGTCTCACAAAGATCAGAGGGACCCATCAGGAAGAATTGTCTTCCCTTCCCTTCCCTATTATCTCAATATCTATTGCCAGAAAAAAGATCAAGAATACAACCAGACCTGGCCCAACCCATTTCAAAATAATGCCTGTATCTGAGGTTAATTTAATTTCCAAAGAGAATTATTTACAAGTTAATCTGTTTCTTCCATCCATTCATACTCCCATGTATCCTTTCATCCTCCCTAGTAATCATTTATTGCCCTTCAACAGAACTACCTATATTACCCATCTGCCCCCTGCCCTCTGAAATGAAGATGTACAAGTACTTGGGTCTCATTAGGATACTGGGTAATCATCTGTGATTCTCCCCATGCACATGATGATGACAAAATCTGTATAGCTTTTCTCTTATTAATTTGCTTTATTGTGAGTTGATTTTTCAGTGAATTTTCCAAGGGTGGAGGGGAAGTTTGCCTTTGCTCCAATAGCAGCAAATGAAATACTTAACAGTTCTATTTATTAGTTAATTAGGTCCAAATAATTTAATAAGTATGTTGGTACTAACAGTTTAGTAGCTGTTTGAAAAAATAATAGAAATAAGGTTAAAAGACAATAATTTTATTCAATCTTAAAAAAACACAATTACTTGCTAATTGGATATGTGTGTCTGTTGTACTCTGCACAACTTCTCAAAGCTTGGAGTCATGGTATATAATTCTATCTATATTTGTTATTGTGCATTGATTTTTAGCAATACTTGACTTTTATCGTAATCATTGAAAACTGTTACCGAAAGTTTGGCACTGGTCCTCAAGGCCACATCAGAAGAATGAGAATAAGTGGTTTGAAAAGAAGGAAAAGGAAGTTTATTACTTTGCAGGCAAAGGAGGAAAAGTGGTAGACTACCATCTCAAAATCCAAATTCCTGTACATAAGCAGAAATACAGAGCTTTTAAAGGGATGGCCCTCAGTTCTAGACTATTATCATTTAACTACAGTTAATGATTCTTATTGTCCTATCTCTGCTGAAGACAAAGCCTGTGACCTCTGCCCACCTGGGAGGCCCACCCAGAACTCAACCACTGGTCAGTCCCTGAGCCTGGGATGAAGCCACAGTTAAGCTGGGATATCTCCAGTAACACAAAGAACAAAAGACATTCCCCTGCCCCTCCTGATCACTTGCTTAAGGCAGGGATTATAAGCCTCAGTTCCTAAAAAGAGTGGGAGAAGTTATAAAGAGACAGAAAATGTCTTTTGCCAATTTTTTTTCAGGCCATTCCTCTGTTACATATTCCCCAATCTCAATTTACGCTTTCATGTCTATGAGAGGAGGCGCAACTACTACTCTGTTACAAAACTCAACTTTGCAAAGATTTGAGATCATTGAAAAGACTCTTCCAAGAGTCTAAAATGATACTTCCCTTCTGGCTATATTGCCACACAGATAGCTAAGTGGAACACATGGGCATGTAAGCCTGGTTCTGAGTGCTATATCTCATGAAAATAATTAAAAGCCCATTCCTAAGTCTTTTCAGGTCATTCATTCATTCACTCAGACAATATTTAAGAACCTTATCTATTCCAGATGTTGTAGATACAAGAAAGATAAGATCTCAGCTCCCAAGGAGCTTATATTGTAATGTGGGGGGAGTTGATCAGTACCACCTTCAGATCTGAGCACCGTGCTTTGGATGGAACCACATGTAACAAACACAAAAACAATTCATGCATTAAAAGACATTTGGGAGATTTTGACTCTAAGATTCTGATGCTGAGCATTAACTTATAGCAACCTATAACCCTAAACATCAATCAGGCCCTAGGGAAACACTTCTTCCCATCCTATGCTGTCTTCAAAACCAGAAGCCACCATCTCTGAATGCTGTGAAGGTTTGTGTGTTATGCTGCTGACAATGTCAGAGGATGCAAATACTGCTTTGGACTGTGGGGAACATTTGAACAGTATATGAGCTTAGGTAAGGGAAAAGCAAACTTAATTAAATTGCAAAATCTTTCCTTTTAAAACGATAGCATGATGCCATAGTCTCTTATATAACAGAATCATTTCCAGAAGTGCTGAGCACTCATTTTCTTGCTAAAGACCTGTTTCAATTCATGTTTCCAAAGGTACTCAGAATTAGCACTGTATTCAGAACAGTTTTCCATGGCAGTTGATGAATATTTAGCATTATTTAAAAAGTCTTTTACTCTAAAATTTATGTCAGTGTAAGCCTAAAAGTAATATGGTTGCAGGGTGGTTTAAATTCTTTATATTGGCAAGGAGATGGATACTGAACATGAGAATTTTTAATATTTTTCTTTTTATAAAAATAATTAACAAGATTTCAAATATTTTAAAATTTCAACTTAAATGTAGCTACATTTAAATAATTTGATTATAATATTTGTTATTTATTACTAGTTCCTACATTTATTAGGTAATGCTGAAAATTTTAGAAGGAAAAACATTTTGAATGTGTGAGTTTAAATTTTTCAAGTTTTTATATTAATCTTATATTACTTTCTATGAAAATACATTCAAAGTTTGTTTAAATATACATAATTTTTAACCATTTAGTTCATTAGTAGAACACAAATTATTTGGAATATTCATTAAAACAATATAGTGAAAAGAAAAGAAGAGAAAGACAAATTTAATGGAATAAATAATACTTTAAGAATTGTGTGTGCATTGAATTATATAGCTGAAAACTTCTCACTCATCAACAGAAAATAAGACATGTATAATAAAAATTAAATTCAGATTTTTAATCATATTCCCATGTTTAGTAATACAAAAACCATAGTATTTTCATTTTTTTGTTGTTTAATTATAATGAAGGCATATTTACCCAAAAGGAGGTAAACATTTTACTCAACATTTTGCTAGCTCCATTTTTAGCTGTTAATAATTGATATATAGTATGTGGGCTTCCATTTGTACTCTTGTCTTGGAAAGTCAGTAATGTGAAGTGATGTGATGTGATAACATAATGTACCATGATGTGATGTGACTTTACATAACTTGACGTCACACAACATGGTAGAGAATGATTGGGTAGGGTTGGATGTGTGTTGGAAAAAGAAATAAAGATTAAACAAGACTGAATGACCAAAAGGAGTTATAAGAAAGAAGATTCAGTCAATATCAGGCATGGCAATCCACCTTCTTCACTAGACTTCAATTTGAAGAATGCTTTGTTTGAGGAAAAAATGGCATCAGTTATTAAATCTTGACACGTGCTAAGAATCCTTTCCTCCATCCCTTGGTTCTGGGCCTATGACCTCTCCATGGGAGTGTGTTGTTTGTACCTAATGTGTCAGTGCAGGTGGACGTGATAGGTTGTAATAAAAGTACAAATAAAAGCATAGAAAATTCCCAGGTATGATGGAAAAATCTAGAAATACCCAAAGTCGGAATCAATTGATAATATCTTTTGTTAATTAAATCTATGAAATAGAAGAGAATTTGTACACAGTTTACAAATTTTGCCGATAATTTATCTGAATAATTGATTTAGACAAAATAAAAAGGGGCAAGTGCTTTAGGTATATCATATACAGTTTTGCAAAAGTTGTCAATAGATTCTACAGCTTTCACATGCAGAGTCTGAAAAGTGTAATGGTTACAGCATAGACTTTAAAGCGACACCTCAGTTCAGTCCCTGGCTATCCAAATTACATGCCAGGTTACCTTTAGCAAAATCCTTAATGTCTCTGAACCCTCTTCTCGTCATCTGTAAAATGGAGCTAATAAGACCTACCTTCAAGTCTGGTGTAAAAGAAATGCTGTATATAAAGTGTTCTGAAAAGTGTTTGGCATTTGGCAGGAACAGCAAGCAATGAATAATAGTTATAGGTATAAATATATTAATTTTAAAATTTACCTGTTTAAATAAATGTAGAAAATAAAAATTTATTTGTATAATAATGAACCAGGTCTTTTAATTTTTTAAAAAATCTTTTAAGTTCTAAATTTGAAGTCTTAAAAAACTTTAATAAGTACTGTTTACATTTAGAGTTGGTTTTAAAATTTTGATAACTGTAGCTAACTATTTTGTTAAATTAATTAAAGTAAAGGTCATAATACCAAGATGCACCTAAGAATACCCTAGAAAATGCTCAATTTCCCATTGATTTTATTGGAGAAAAAATGTTTTTTTCCTAACTTGTTTCAGCAAATATTTTACTTATGGTGAGCTAATTCTTTTTTGTGTATTAATCCATGCTTAAATGTTAATAACATTCCATCTTATTAACAGATTCATTATTTTATCTTTTATAAACCTTACACCTGAAGATTTTTGGGAAGCTTGTACAGCATGAATTTCTCTAAAATCAAGGCTGTGGATATATTTTGAATTTTATTCTTTTTGAGTCAGTTTAATAGTCACAGCTTTTACCTTAACCTTAATATGACATGTTTCTGATGTTATTCTTCAATTTATTTTTAAAAGTAAGCTTAATAGTTTTTTAAGAATATATTCTGGATATTCTTTTGGTCAGAGAAAAACAGAGAGACTATATATAAATGAAATATATAAATTGTCCATCTGCTTGGCATAATTCTTGCATATTTTACGAAAATGTTTTCTTGTCTGAAGGCTATAATACTACCAAGATAAGTTTATATAGTACATTTCAAAAATAGCAATACTTCTTTGCAGTCCTATTAAGCTACTTCCAACAAGAAGTGGAATTTATTTCCCTGCCCCTTGAATTCACGTTGGCCCTGTGACTTGTTTTGACCAACATAATATGGTGGAAAGCATATAGGGCAAGTACAAAACCTGGGCTTCTGGAGGCTTTGATGCTTCTGGTCTTCCTCTTGGAACTTCTCCATACATAAAATAATACAGAAAAGTATAAAGAATAATCTAAATTATATCCATTTTCTTCCCCTTCAATTAATAATGTTAACTTATTGTTAGATTTGCCAGTTTTTAAAGAACTAAAGCTTACAAATAAACGGTGTTCTTTAAAATTGTCCCAACATCACATTCCCATTCCCTGTTATTAATCCTCCATAGCAAATGCTAAGAATTGTGAACCCAATTTTCTAGTTTCTTTCTCTCTACCTACGCATCTATCCATTCATCCATTTATCTATCTAGATATACACACCCAGTATATGTACGCATACATAATTATATATGTGTGGATATACACAGATATGCACCCTTATATATAAATACATATATACATATATACACATGGCATAAATACCACGTATAAATGTGTAATGATTAACCAGTATATACTATTTTGGGGTGGTTTCTTTTTTATTTGCGTAAGTGGTGATATTCTCTACATATCATTTTGCATATCTTCTTTCTTTTCTATTTATGTTTTTGAAATAGTTGGCCCTCTACGTTTGTGGCTTCCCCATCTGCAGATTTAAACAACCATGAATTGAAAATATTTGGAAAACAAAAGCAATTAAAGATAACAATAAGACTATACAAATAATATAAATTTTATAGTATAAGAAATATTTACATAGTATTTATATTGCATTAAGTATTATAAATAACCTAGAGATGATTTAAAATATCCGGGAGGATATGTGTAAGTTATATGCAAATAATACATTTTATGTAAGGGACTCAAGCTTCCACAGATTTTGGTATCCATGGGGATTCTGAAACTAATCCTCCACAGGCACCAAGAGATGATTATATATTCTTGTTGATATCTAGAGATGTAGTTCACCTTTTCAACCATATTACAGTCTTATGTTGTTTGACTTTATCAAGATTCTATTCATTTATTCTCCTATTTAGAGGCACTTGGAATGTTTCCAGTTTTTAAAATTGTAATATGCAGTAATGACAATCATTTCTTTATTTTTACACATTTTAAAGAACCTTTCTGGGTGCATGTTCAAAGGATGTGGCTGATATCTGTCTTTCATTACTATTTCAAATCCAGTGAACACTTCAATCACGTATTTTTCCAAAGAGTCAACCCCAACTCTCCAACATGGAATAAAGAAAAAAAATCCCAGCCTTCCTGTCTGATATGGTGCAGATTTTGGAATTAGATTCCACCCATCAGACTCAGCTACACTAGCCTGGGATTCAAAAGACAGCTATAAAAGAAAATAGAAGCATAGAGCATGCACTTTGCTAGCATGGGGGTGATGGTAAAGGCAGTGCATTGCTGGATTCAGTGATGTTGAATTGAATGGTAACAGTGGCTCCTTTTTAGAAACACTTTGCAGTATCGTTTTGAGAGTTGACTGTATAGCATTAGCCTAGAGTTCCTTTCTCCAGGTCTTCCAACATTTCTGTAAGTGTTCCCTAACAGATTTACTTCATATTGAGGCATGGCAGGAGTCTGTAATTTAGAAATAAATGAACTAACATGCAAATGCTGTGAACATTTTTGCCAGATTCTAATTAATTGCTTTCCAAAGTTACTATACACTATTAGTTTATGAGAATAATCTTCCCCACCACTGCATAATAGATATTTATATTTTTCAAAACTAAGTAAATACTGTACCTTGTTTTTATTTCAATTTGCATTTTCCTGACTCTCAATGAAATAGAATATAGTTCTATTTATTAGACATTCATATTTCCTTTTCTATAAAGTGCTCATTTACTTCACCACTTTTTCTATTTAGCTGTCATAAATTTATTCATTTATTATATTTATTAAATATATAATATATAACAAATTGTTCATATTATATACTATATATGCTAAATTTTATATATTATATACTATTTATAATTAATATATACTATATATTTTTTACCTCTCTCTATATTTTTCCTTCCCTCTGTTGTTTGCATGTTAATCTCATTAATGTCATTCTTTGCAGAAGAGGTTTTGTTGTTGCCATTTAATAAGTACATGCTGTCAAATTTGCTGAGCCTTTCTATCAGGATTTTTATTTTTACAAAAGTTGGTTTTGTCCTTTGTATAAGAAGAAATTCTTCTTTAACTTAAGGTTAGGAATTATGCTTCTATATTTTCTTCTGACAGTTTTAAAAGTTTGTTTTTACATTTAGCTCTTCAATGTATTTGAATATATTTTGTGTATGATATGAGGTTGGGACATAATTTTATATTTTCTCTAAGGATAGCCAATGCCCAAAACTGTGAAAGGTCTGATATTTTACTCTATATGCAAGCTAAAATGTTTGCCTGACACCATTTTATGGATATTGGTGGAGGACATGAGATTTCCTGGGTCAATAATGACAGCTTACTAATCATAGCAATCAACATGTTTGCCCTGAGACCCAGAGCCCCAGTTCCCACAAGGGACATGAAGAGGACAAAATGACACCTGCACACATGCAGTGGGTTGCATGACAAGGAAGGAACCTTGAGCTAAAGAAATCCAAATATTTCATAATGGGTAATAAGTATGACTGCCCTTTTGTTTAGAGAGAGACAATATCTCGGGTTTCCAAGTCTGTTGACTATAAACATATCCTCAAATAAAGATCAGAACAAAGGGCAGTAGGATGACAGAAACGTTTAAGAGACCTATGGAGAATGTCTCCCAACAGCCAATTGTCCCAACAGTGTTTCCCTACTAAAATCGTACCTCTTTTATTAAAAAAATTCAATATAATGTCAATTTATTGTGTATTAAATCATTAAAACAAATGTAGGTATGTATTCTTGGATCCATATTGTGTTCTATTGATCCATGTGTTATAACTAATCCAGGCTCACATTGTTTTAATTAAAATCCCTTTTTTAAACCTGTACATCTGAGAGCAGATGCCTGTCACCCTTTGTTTTTGTGAAAAACATAAAATATTTTTAGTTCTTTGTGAAAATTTGCTCTTCCATATTTATTTTAGAGTCTGTTTGTCAAGGTTTTTGAAAAAACCTAGTAGGGTTTTTGTATGAATTAGATTAAATGTAGAAATTAATTTGGATAAAATTTATGTTTTTAAAGTGATGGTTGTTACCATCTGTTAATGCAGTATCCTGCTACATTTATTCAGGTTCTCCTTAATAGTCTTTTAAAATATTTTGTCTGCTATCTTAATTTGTAAGTTATATTTATCATAGTTAAGTTTTATTTCATTTTTCCATATTTCTTGCTTTGGTGAACGTCTGATGGTGGTTAACTCTTTGAGTCTCAGTTGGCCATATAAAGTGCTTTTGTCCTCTGAATTGAATAATAGTTTCCTCTGGATAATGAATTCTAGATATAAAGTTATTTTCCTTTAGTACTTGAAAAATATTACTCCAACATCTTCTTGCATCCAGTGTTGTTGCTAAAGAGAATTCTAAAGACCGTCTGATGTGTACGTATTCCTTTAAAGCTGGTACACATCTATAATATGAATGGCACTGACGTAGATGAGGTGATCTTCTACAGTGCACCATCTGAAAGGCTGTGCAAAACTGTAAGAGCTAACCAAGAGTCAAACAGGGCACCAAAGAAGGTTCATGGGAAGGAAGAATACTCAAATAGAAGAAGCCTTATTATGCTTCTCACATTTCTTCATTCTCCCCACAAAGAGTATGTCTACAGGATAAGGGAACAACATCTATGGATGATGTGGTGGGGGTGGGGCTGGGGGGTGTGGAACACCAGGATCTGGGACTGTACGGCATTGCTGCACCAGCCCTGGACTATCTGATTTTTTCAAGCTACTTTCTTTCATTTACTTCTATGCAACCAAATTCAATTCTTGGATATTATTTTCTCAGATAGTGCTTTAGCAGTATTCTATTTTCTCTTCTGGAGTCTTAACAAACACATTTATTAATCTCTTGATCATTGTTTTCTTATTTTACCTTTTTTTTTTTTTTTTTTTTTTTGGAGACAATTTCACTCTGTTACCTGGGCTACAGTGCCATGGCGTCAGCCTAGCTCACAGCAACCGCAAACTCCTGGGCTCAAGCGATCCTTCTGCCTCAGCCTCCTGAATAGCTGGGACTACAGGCATGCGCCACCATGCCCACCTAATTTTTTCTATATATAGTTTTAGTTGTCCATATAATTTCTTTCTATTTCTAGTAAAGACAGGTATTGCTCTAGCTCAGGCTGGTCTTGAACTCCTGACCTTGAGCGATCCCTGTGCCTCGGCCTCCCAGAGTGCTAGGATTACAGGCTTGAGCCACCACGCCAGACCTTGTATTTTGTGTATACTTTTGACCTCTTCATTCCTTTCTCCTGAATTCCAGATTTGTTCTCCAGACCAACCTTCAAGATTACCGACAAACTCTTGCTGTCTCTGTTCCGCTATTCAGCCTCTTTGTTGAATTTTCAAAATAATTAAAATTTACATTTCCAATACAAGTTGTTTCTTCAACAATAAAAATAATCTCATTTATTTCCCTGAGGACATAAAATTGTACTTCTATTACAACCTGTTTCTGTTTGCTACATATGTCTTTTTCCTCAGGTGTAAGTTCTTTGGTTGGTTTTAGCTCCTACATGATGCTGGCATTACACAAATTTCTGGCAATTTCTCTCTCTGATCTCATCTGTGCAATGCATAACCTGCTATGCTGGCAGCTCCCTCTGCTGGGACAGCATCCTTGTTGTAGGGGAGAAATCAGATGCTGAGGTCTGTTCTCCTTTTATTGAAACCAGATCCTATCTAGTATACTGGCCCTGATCTTCTACATTTATATACTACCTGTTTTCCCTGCTGCTGCAGGCCACGGACAACACTCCCTGCTTTTTTATTTCCAGAGCATCTACTACTTAAATTAGAATAATCCTTTCATTGTTTCTGCCCAAAGGAATTGGGGAAATGTCCAGGAAGTTGATCTGCTTGGCTGATCCTGCTTAATTGCCTGAACCAACTGCATTCTTACAAGCTGCTTTTATCATATTAAACTTCCTTGGTGCTACTTCAATGAAAAATAAAAAGTAGTTCCCTCTCTAAACAACCTGAAGTGTCTCATTATGCTATGTCTGTCTTCAGTCTGATCTTGATTGCTTCTATCAGAGATTGTGTACAATTTCTCATATTCAAAATTCCCTTTTATTGGTTTTAGTGCTGAAGAGAAATGATGCAGAATACGTTTGATCTTCGGTCTTGAAACTATACTGAATAGGGATCTTACTATTCAATGTGTCAGTTGTCTCTTCTTTATTATGAAAATAATATTAGCACTTAGTACTGATAACGTAGTTGTCAGAATTAAATGAGAAAATACCTATAAAAGTATTTGTAGCATAACTTGGCACATAGTAAGCACCAAATAAATGTGGTGGATACTGGTGATGATGGTATTTTGGTAACCAAGGAATTATGAGTCCAAAATTTAAAAAATAAGCAATTATTTTCCAAAATTCTCTATGAAAAATTATTTGGGTGAGGGCTTCAATTTATTTTTCATTTCATGTTGTTTTCAAATTTTATGTGACATATAGGAATTACTTTTATAATTAGGGAAAGTAAAAAGCTATGGAAAAAACTAAAATTTATTCAATTAAGTTATATTTACTTTTTTGAAATCAAAGGAAGTTTACTTTCAATTTGCTACTATTCAGTTTGCTATACAGATTTTTTTTTTGCCAAAGAAGTTTGTAATTTTTCTTCCTCATAACGTGCTATGTTATATGCACAAGTTCATAAGTGTAATAATTTTTAAAATGAAGGCATTTTGACAAAATACCAATACCATGACAGAATTACAGCTGACAGTCCTTAAATCATAATCAGGCTTCTTATATACTCTTCAAAACTCAGCTTAGCCATGACCTACTCCAAATGTTTCTCATAGCCCCTGGATCTCCTCCATCATTCCTTTAACAGATTATGACTTTAAAATCTCTTCCTGTGACTTCTCCCCCACCAGACCCTGAGCTACTAGAGGACAGAAAGCATCTTATCCACACTGGCACTCTAGCTTTTGGCACAGTATGCCAAAACTGTGCTTTAAACACTATATATACTACAATGAATAGAACTTAATAAGGTAAAAGGTGATAATTAAATTTTAATGAAAAAAATTTAGGATGCCTAACATATATTTTACCTTTATTTGAATCTAAAAACTAAGCATGGTAATAAACATAAGATCTTCTTTCATAAGACAGTTAATGCTCTCTTACATCTCTCCCCCCTCTAGTGTAGAATTTGTAATTGTATGTGTTAGCCATTGTGAATATGTGATATAGAAAACTTGCTCTCATGTTTATCTTTGCCAGAAGATAATAAACTCTTCTAAATGAAATGCTTGAAAAGGAAAAAGTTAAAATAAAAATAATCAAAAATATTGCAATCCCTTAGAAATGCATAAATTTGCAGGAATAAATGTAAAGCTATTTGGGACAAGAAATAAACTCATCGACATTATAAGCTAACATTCATTCTCCTGTGGCATTAGCTTAATTTCACAGATATTTATTAATACTTGGTGATAGTAAAATATATATGGCTAAGCCTTAGGTTACTTTTTTATCTGGACCTAGTAAACAGGACAAAAAAATACTTCCAATAACTCATTTGAGGGAAACACAGTTTTCCAATCAATCAACAGAGGGAGAAACAGGCAGGAAAATAGGCATAGGAGTTGTAATATAATTGGCTTGTTCTGATAGCTCAAATCCCAGGTATCTGCATTCAGGCCAAGAAAGTATATTCCTGAAGACTAATTGGCATGGGAACATCTTAATAACATTTTTGAAATTCGCTGTTACCTACCCATAATAATTGTAATCAGATTTGTATTTTCTATTTTTTGAATTTAATGTGTTTATCCGTGACAAAAAGGAGTAAAAAATATTTCATATTAAGAGGGAGAATTTGAAGACCACGTCCATACATACAACTTAATATTATTAAATTAAAAGGAACATTAGAATTTGTTTAGTCATGGCCATTTAGAAATGTAAGTTCTTCTCCAAAATGTCCTGGGCAAATGGTCAATAAGCTTTTTATAAATACTTGGAGGAATCAAGCGTTGTTCCATCAAAAGCAACCTAATCAATTGTTGAACTATTTTAAACTATTAAAATCTCTTCCCTTTGAATAAGCCAAAATTTGTGTTCTTATAAATTCTATCCATTGACTTCACTTTTACTCTAGGAACCTCTCAGTCTACTCTTACTTGCATATTAAATGTCCTACTTTTTTTAAAAAAAAGTAGCTCTCATATTCTTTTCTGTGCTTTTAAAATTATACTTTTGAACTGTGGTTTCTAAACACTTAGTCAACCTGGGTCACCCTCATATATTTTGTACACACACAAACACACACAAAAATTCTCACATAAGTTATTATTGGCTTAAATGAAATGTGAACCTGTTCAACACTACAATTTTTAAATCAAATAAAGAACAAAAGATTCCTTATGTATCTAAGCTCATGCATATTAGATTTTTCATTGTAAAATATTTCATATAAAAGACCTTGCAGTTTTCAAATTTATATCTTTAATAAGTTGATTTCTTAATATATGGCAAATTAAAATAGCTAACCTTGGCTGTAACCCAGGGCGTACAATGATAGTCACTTTGGTAAATTAACTTATTTATTTCTCTATTTCATTTTTCATTTCCCTTTCTTCTGGTAAAACTAGAAAAATATTAAATCAAATTTTGGTTATTTCTAAGCTAGGTTCTTATGTGTGAAATATAGTGAGAGCAAACCTAAGGTTTTTTAAATTGCTTCTGATATTCTCCCACCTTTGCTATAACAAATTCTTTCTAGACATTGTGAAAAATTTAAGTCAGTTATTAAGGGCTTCTGTCCTTGCAAATGTTTTCCTCTCACTCCTTCTTTTAAAGGGTACCCATTTTTCACATGCTGCCTTTTCTCGTTCCCCTCCAGAAAAACCCTAGTCTTAAGGCAAAGCACTATACTCTTTATGTTTAGATACATATTGTTGATAAACTTTCACCATGATCCTTCTGATCATCAGGTGATTTATGTGCACATTAAATACTGAAAGCACTGTTCTAGACTTCTTTCCCAGTGATTATTTCCCTCTTTGCAGTTTTTGGCCACTTCCTTGATATTACTTTTTGGTAAAAATGCCCATGTTTCTTTTACTTAGTAGCAAAATCCTTCTCATTATTCTAATAACTTTCTTACTGAGTATATCATGGCTCTCCTACATTTTCCTACCAGGCATTTTGATACAGTTGCTCTATACAGGATACAACCTTGACCAGGCTTCAATTAGGCTTCAATCCTTGAGCACTGTATCCCTGGAAATTCCACTCTCCTTTTCCTCTGCTTATTCTACTGCAGCAGACACAGCTCGTTGCTTACCTAGCCTCTCTTTTTCTTCCTTTATCACAGAACTCTGACGTCATAAAGAAATCTAGCCATTTATCCAACACAGAGGTAAGGTGGCCCATACCCAAATCTGGCAGTAGATCTTGGTTAATCTAATCTCACTGTGGTAATTCTACTTTGCTTCTTCTGCAATATGCAATGAGCATATTCCCCAATTCTAGCAAAAGAGAAATGTGTAGATGCAAAAAATATTTTACTCACTCATAAAATGTCTTTTCATCCCAAAATAGTGATATTGTGTGATATTAAACATGGAACTGCTGTAATCATCTTAGAACCAAGGGAAGAGCCAGACTTTCAAAAGTATAGTCAATAGACTGAAGATAAGAGAGACAAAACAATCTGGGATTTTGATGCCAAAACTGATATAATTTCTTTTGTCATTTAGCATTTTAGTTAAGTTTTTTACATCTTATGGAGCCTTCTCCTACCTTGATTTGTATTACAATTTTTCAGTTCTTTGTTAGATTGTGAACTATTACACAATACAATTATTATGTAATAATTCAGGATCTGAATTATTAACATATTGACCTTTGTACACTTTTTAGTATATGTCACAGTGTCTTAAACATAGTGGATTTTCAGTACATGTTTGTTGATAAAATAAATGAGTCAATCTATTTCTGAGTGTACCTTCTCAGTATATATAAGCTTTTCTGGGTGCCTCCTATATTTAAGATTTAGGTGTTTTAGTGCCAAACAACATGGCAAACTATGCTTTTGACTATAGCTCTACTTTGAATGCACTAGATAAATTACACAATTCCAACACTGAGGACAAAATAAGATTATGTATAATCTTTTAACTATGAATGCCAACCAAAAAGACATAATAGTGTTACATTTCAGAGGAAAAGAAGAGCTGCCTAAATATGCAGGGTAATTTCCATGGTGAAAAATATCAAATTTGCAAGTAAATCATATTTAGTGCATGGCAAACATGTAACATTTCATAATGTTTGTATTTTTTCTCTTCTATGACTAGACCATGGTTATGGATACAACACCAAATCATGAAATCATGCATCTAAGAAAGGACAATGAGAATTTTTTTCCCATTACCATTGGCTAATTTCATTAAGCTACTCAGAGGCATGTGCATGTTTGAGATAACATACTCTGCAAGTCCCAATGGTTTAGCAGCATTCATTTTGGGAATTCAGATCTAATTACATAATTATTAAATTTAACACTGGAGTTTAGAAACACGGTTAAGTAACAATACCTACATTTTTCTAAAACACTACTTTTGTTCCTCAGGAATGAAAGTCACCGATTAAAATCTCTTCATGCACGTTTCCCAGTAAGCCATATGAGGATTTGGTTTGATGCAAGGAGAGCTTTTTTTTTTAATTTTTTAAATTGCTGCTAGACTTTAAATGTTTGGAGCCACCTGTTAGCCAATCCCAATTAGAAGCAGTGCCTGATTAAATGACTCTCTCTAGAACCATGTGGACAACTTCATTAGTGCTTCAGTTTATGATTGTAGAGAAGTCACTTTGCAGAAAGTCTTGACAGCTTAGAGATAGCCTATTTGGGCACATAGGACATAGGACTCAAAATTGTGCACAGTTGCAAAGTTTTGATTGCATGAATTATACATGAGGGTGACCAGCCATTTTTGTTCAAGGATGTTAGCCAATCAGCACAGGTGCAGGAGAGAAAGTAAATGGGAAAATCGTAATAATTCAGGAAAGTACTTTTTTTGGGCTCTGCCAACTCAACATGACATTATAAATCTTGGCTGCGTGTATTACACCACTTTAAATTTCACAGGTAGGCTCAGAATTGGAATAAATAGACAAGGGAAGATAAGAAAGGAGGAAGAAATCCACAAGGCTCTGCTTGCAAATTATTGCACACATCAAGGAGCTCTATATGATGAATGTAGGCAGAACCTCTGAAAATTTGCCATGTCACTTTGTGAAGACAAGTCTCCACTTTGCAACAATTGTCTCTGTTCTGTCAACCATTTGCTTATTAAAGCATGAGATTTTGATTTATTTTTTTAAATTTCTACTTTAAATGGCAGTCAAAAATTTCAAATGTTTAGGAGAAAAAGAAGCAATAATATTTGCACATGATTAAGATGGTTTATAGATTGTTATTTTTATGGTGCATAAAGGATAATCTTTGTTAAGCATTAAGAATAACTCCACCACTACTTGCATTTAGATTTTTTAAATGTAAAATTTAATAGGGCCAAGAAATTAATTTTGATAAAATATATAGTATAAATTGTAAAGAAGTAACTATAAAAAGAAGTTTTCCTTCTTTCTGGTCTCCTATCCTTTGTTTACTTAAAGATAGGAAAAATGATGCTTTTCTTTCCTCCCTTTTATTATTTAACAGTAGCTTTGATATCAATTCCTATTACCTTCTCAGTTAAGAGGCAAATTGTATGAGACTGTAAGAAAATTGAGATCTATTTTAAAAAACATAGCCACTTTCCTCCCAATGGGGGCAGTAACAAGGTCGTTCAAAGAGAAGCATATTTCAGGGTCACCATCAAACAAATACAAAATGCTGCTGGCTTAAGGATAAGAAGCAGCAGAGGAGGCCAGTATGGGGGGAAATTGTATATTTGTCAGATTGACAATTTGCTTTATAGTGGACCCACCTCCTCTTTAAAGTAATTCCCATTCAGTTTATGGTAGATTGTTATACAATGAGGTCAGCCACAGCAAATCAATTCTGATATGATTGCGTTTTAGCCATAGTCATATTTCTCCTGAAAATCTTGCCAGAATCAGCTATTCATTTCATAGGAACATTGATTTCCTTACCTTTACTCTCTTATTCTATTTCATCATCTATTCAGCGGAGCTCCTCCTTTAAAGAAAATCATGTAGGTCCCAAATAATCTCCCCAAAGGGGCACTACAACCACATAGAATGTAGTAAATCCTTTTTATCAAGTAAAAACACAGATAAAATTCCATTTCACAAATGATATTTAAAAAGAGTTTCCAATAAAGCTGTTTGAATATGCCAGTAGATGTGCCATGGTAATAATATTTTGCTCTCATCTTTATAACTATATCTGTATCATAAAAATACTTCCTAATGGTTAAAACTGTTCAACATTGTTTCCCAGGTTTTCTTCTCATTTCAGCCAGTGCAGCACTTTTCAGATAACATCTGATGGTGGACCACTTCCTAACGAAGAAGAAACTTGTAAAGACTCTTGGGCTGAGGCAGTTTTTATCACTGGAGACATGGGCACTAGAATGTTTGTATTGCTGATGCCCTCCTCCAATTTCTCTCCCTAGATTTGACATTTGGCCATTCTCACCTCTGTTAGCTCTAATTCTATCAATGGATGGCTTCTGGGATCCTTCACTAATTTATTAACCTCTGTTAAGTACATGCATTTCAATTCAATACCTACTATGGCTCTGTATACTTCTATTAACATCTGCTTCTGAACTCTACATTTTCAAATGGTCAGGAGACCACAGGAATAGAGGACCGAACAAAACATACTTCTACTAACATCAACTTGTACTAGGGTCTTGTATTACCCAGTTTCTTTTCTATCTAAGCCCCAATCTCCATCTTCCCCATTTTCTATAATGTGTTTGGGATATATTACTACATTTGAATATATCTTTGAAAGATACACACACACACACAGCCCTTTATTTCATGGCATTGACCACTGATTAGTATTTAGGAGTTGACCATCCTAAGGGTTGTAGTTATTTTGTCCTTATGCCATCTTGGTTTTAGCCTGCTGGACTATTGCTATAACTAATGCTGTGTTTTCCCCCTTCATACAAACACAAGCAAGAAGGAAGGGAAAAAAGCACACTTAAAGTGTCTCCCTGCTCAGTCTTCCTTTCCTAGTAGATTGTTGTCTTTTACTCTGAGCTTCCAGTTATTTCTTCCTTTCCTCCCATTCAAACACTAGGATCCAACCACTGTCTATTTTTCTAAGACAGTTGTAAAGTATATTTTTAGGTTGTAAATCCACAGATTTCCCAAAGACCTCTGAGAGTTAGGGTTAGGGTATCTCAAGGTTAGGGTATAACAAGAGAGTCTCAAGCCCACACTTACCTTCACAGCAGGACTTAACAATCATTGTATTCTTATGATTTCCCTTGTGTGGTAGATTAGATTAGTTGTTTAGCAAACATTCGCTCACTCACACTAAACCTTGGTCTCTGTGGGAAAAAAATTCTCTCTGCCTCATTGATGTTGGGGTTGGTCATGTGACTTTCTTTATGCAATGAGATGTTAGTGGACATGACAAGACTTAAAATACACATATGCCTTTAGGCAAGCATTCCTGGGCTCTGGTATTCTGCCTTGCAAAGAGCTTCCCCCAGATTGCTTCTGCCTCGTCAGTCCTAGCTTCAGAATGAACACATTCAAGCAGACATAAGCCCAAACACAGACTCTGAAGCCAAAGCAGCCATCTCCAGAGTCTGAAACACAGATACCCCAGCTGAATCACAGATGTATGAATAAGAAATAAGTGCTTATTTTTGTGTGTCACAGAGATTTTGTGGTCGTTTGTTATGCAACAAAAACTGATTAACACAAAATTGGTCCTAGAAGTCTGGTGCTGTCATAATTAAAACCTAAAATATGTGGCAGTGATTTGGGGAACTGGCAGGATGGTAAGAAAATTGTTAAATGAGGTTGAGAACAATGATCTGTGTAATGTAGTGGCAAAACATTTGGTAAAATTGACTCTAGCAGTAATACAGGAAAGCAAACATCTATCTACTGAATTGGCAGTGTTAAGCTAGAAAGTTCTGAGGCAGTATCTTCAAAGTGTGTGCTGGTTGCTATTAAGGACGTTAGGTAAGACACTGCAAGAAAAAGATGAGCTCAGACAGAAATTGACCTGTTGGCAAGCAGAGTTCAGAGGAAATAGGGACAGCCCCAAATTTACAGAGTTGAAAAATGAAAGTGTTTCTAAGGCAAAGATGAAATCAAGGGTGTGTCTGTAATAATTTTTTTAAACTTCTGAAAGAATTCAGATGATTCCATTACAGTAGATTCCTTCAGCCGGACCAAGGAACTCTTAGAAAACTTGAAGCAGGGTTCAGCAAAATGAAATACACCCAAACTGGGAGTAAGGCAGTCTAGGGAGAAAGACAAGTCTTGAAAGGACATGTGGGCATAATTTTGGCAAATAAAGTTAACCGGAAACAAATGTATAGAACACACACATTTTTGAGAGAGCTCTACTGAGAAAAATACAAGCCCCCTGGATTAAAAGAAACTGAGATTGCATGATGGATAAAAAGAGTGGCCCCAAAATGTCTAGAGGCAGAAAGAGGCTAAAAAGCTGTTCATTCACCAATGAATGGCATATTTTCTAATGCTTTATTAAGGAATGACCAAGAGGGATGATGGAAAATGAAGCTCACCCCACAAGGTGGATTCAAGAACTGTAGAAAAGTACAGACTGGAAAACCACTCCCAGGAAAGGAAGTGGGGCTTGATCAAGGCACCTTCCCTCACACTATAGGAAGAGGACCTGGTAACAGTTATCCAGTAGAACTTTAGAATTTTCATGGATTAGTGAATGCTATATTCTCTTTTCTTTTTTTTTGTTTTTGTTTTGTTTTTGTTTTTGTTTTTGTTTTGTTTTGATGGGATTGTTAATGTAGTTACCCTGCCCCTGTTCCATCATTTTATGTTGGGTATATGGGAAGTAAATAGCTTTCCTTTTTATTTTATCAGTCTATGGCTCATGAAAGCAAAATCTAGGCCTGATAGAAATTACAAGATCCTAGACTTTGAGCTTAAAGTTATGTTTGAATTAGGCTTTTTAACAAAACTTTTTTCTGTATCTTCCTTGAGATTAGCATGAGTAATTTCTCATGAAGAGGGGAAGTAAACATTTGTGAACAAGAGGACACACCATAACAATTAGGTTACTTTTAGCACAAATTCATCCCTTACCCCATTCCCACCATGGAAGGAGTGTACTTTCTTGCCTAATTGATGTTGGCTTAGGAATAGAGCTTTGTTTTGGCCAAGAAAATACTGACAGATGCGATGCCAGCAAAGTTTAAAATGTGTGTGGGTGATTGGACTCTGGAGATACCCAAGAGAAGAGTTTCCTCAGGTGTCAGTTCTTCCTTCATCTAGAATGGAAGAAAACTGAACCTCATCTGCAACCAGGAGCCAAGCTAGGTTGGATATATGATCTGAAACAGCACTGCCCTGTCTGAAGTATATATCCAAAACTTAAAGCAATTCTACCCCAAATGAATACCAGGCACCCAAGCAAGAAATAAATGCTTATTATTATATGCCACTGTGATTTTGTGGCTGGTAGTTATAGCAAGTAACCTAATACTTTTTGCCTATCTAGATTCTAGACTTGCCTAGCTTTCCCCATTCTAATGTTTTGCTAAAGACACACATTATTAATTTGGCAATAAAATTTATCTGGTCCCTGGCAGAATCACCTACCCACCCAGGTACTGTGTTATTTTCACTGTGCAAGAGAAAATAAAAGAGTTTATTTGCTTATGGAGTTCTTTATGCACATTTTAGCTTATTAATATAATTATCTTTCAACCTTTTAACCTTCTATATCTCAAATAAAATATCTCCAAGATAATCATTAATTTTCTACACAAAATTTATCTTAATGAAATATTGTGTGCAATATATATGAAGAAAATGTCTCCCAATAACACCTATGGTTTATTACATAGAAAATATTCAAGAAATATTTTTGAATGAATGACTGAATGACTTACATGGATTAATATGCTGGTGTTATATAACTATAAGAAAATATAACAATATGGATGATTTTTGAGTGAATGTACATTTCAGCATATTAAGTACATATTTTTCTCTATTTCTATTAAAAATTCATCAGTGTCATAGGTCTCTATCACACACAAATACAACAACCTGAGCCAGTGTCTTAGAAAAGAAATTCTTATAAAAGAACCATAATTTTGCAAATTGTGAGTACATTTTATTTGTGTGAAAAAATCTCTTAACTCTCAATGAGGAATATGATTCTTTTCATGCAAATTTGCTCTGTCTGTATATAGACTCCCACACAATAAATAATAGAGTCAATTATTTATATGTTCTCAAATTTCTGAATGCCTGACTTTCTCAACTAGATGGGTTAGATTTATGTACATAGAGCCACAGAGATTTGTAAGCTATGAACCTTTCCTCTTCACACTGTGATTGTAGGTGGTAAGTTGTATCTGTTTGAACTTTTACACAAAAGAGCCAAAGGCACTGGGGCCTTTTTTTTTAAGACATTAATGTCTACTTTTACTAAATTACTGATGTGCTGTGGACTGAAGTGTGCCCTGAAATTCAAATGTAGAAGCCCTAATCCCCAATGTGATTGTATTTGGAAATAAGGCTCTGAGGAGTAATTAAGGTTAAATGAGATCATCAAGGTAGGGTCCTAATCTGTTAGGATTAGAAGCCTTATAATAAAGAGACAGAGAGACAGAGAGAGAAGGAGATGGATCGTCACATGTTTGAACCAAGGAAAGGCCATTTGAGGACCCTACAGAAAGGTAGTAGTCAGCAAGCTGAGGAAAGAGGCCTCCTCAGACCCTGACCCTTGATTGTAGATTTACCAGCCTCCTTAATTGTGAGAAAATAAATTTTTGTTGTTTAAGCCACTCAGTCTACCTTTTATTTTTATGGCAGCCCAAGCTAAGACACTAATATGAGTAAATTATCTCATGGAAATTTTTAAACAGTTTAAAATCGGTTTATTTTATTTAACATAATAGCTGCTATAAGACAACAAGGAATCACCTCTAAAAGATATCACTTAAGAAAAGGTTAAGTTAAAAATCTAAGTTTCCAGAAGATGACAATTGCTTTGGATTATTACATATTATATAAAGATATTATAAACATTTGGAGGTGGCAAAACCTAAGAAAACAAGTTTGATAATGTTTGTCTTGTAGGAAAACACAGTATCTAAAGATTAGAAATACTGGCACCCAATGCTTTATTTCCATAACATAGGGAGGCAATCACATATTTCCCTAGTGTTTCAAGTTTTTTTTGAACTGACAAAATATGTATTTGAATTAGGGTATTGGATGACTAATATCTTCTTGCCTTTGAGGTTTACTCAATTGGTGAAGTACCTATTAAATGCTTACCATGTGCCAGTGTTACTCCGAGCACTAGGGATTCAGCAGTGAATAAGATAGGCAAAGTCCCTACTCTCATGCTGTTTATTTTCTAAAAATAAATAAAAATTTGGGTTGGAGATAAAAATAATAAAAAATAATCTATAAATAAATAAACATTAGAGGATTATATGTGCTATACAGAAAATAAAGTCGGTGTGATAGAGCACTTTCCATCAGTGTATAAATAAATAATAAAGTAGAATAATTAGAAAAAGGAAAACAGTCTGGAGGCCATTGCAATTGTCCAAAAAAGTGATAAAAGTGATTGAGTCTTATAGACGGTAAGACAGAGGATGGCTTCAAGTTAAATAACTGCACTATTTTGAGACCCAGCATAGGTCAGCTGTTGCTTACAAGATGTCAGTCACCGAACTGCTATTTTAAACTGAGTTTTCAGAAGAGTAGCATTACTAATAATGATAAATGATAAATAATAAATGATCAAAGGTTTGAACCAGAGAGAGGAATTAGTTGTGAGTGTGAAGATTGAGAACGAGGAACATCTTTATGTTATTTTGTGCACAGTATTATAATTCAAACAATGCTGGTGCCAGTACTTTATCAATACCTATAGAAACAATGGTAACACATAAGGAAAATTCCTTAAAGTAATTAATGAATTCTAACCTTTAGATAATGGCACCATTAAGAACAACCTCAAATGAAAACACACCAAAGCAGAATACGGATAATTTTAGAACAACAGACGCTAAGGCAAATAGTAGATAGTGGTGCTCTGTGCTTGAATGGATACTTAGACAATCTTACAAATAAGAAATAAAGTGTAATGTGAAAAGGGGAAATATATGGGAAGGAATAGGTTATGTTTAATTCTTATTTTTATATGTATAATACAATATTTTGTTTTGCATGTATAATACAATATTTTAAATAAAAGTAGTGCTGAGTAGATACATGGAATACCAGTTATCAGAACCAAATGAGAGCCCTACTAGGAACATCATCTCATCTAAATTTGCCATCTCAGGATGATAACCATTACCTTTATATAGGAAAATGTACAGTGTTACTTAATGTTTTGTCCTTTGAGAGTCTAAACAAGTAATGCAAAGCAAAATAAAGTGGCTCAAATATCACGGTTGATAATTAAAGAGGCTGGTTGCTATATAATAATGGGATTTGATAAATGATGAATGAAAAGTATTTTGAGTTTATAACGGTTATGTCTTGGCTGTAGCATATTCTTTATTTTCTTCCTTATACTTCTCTAAACTTGATGCAGTGAACATTTATAGTAAGCACTCGTCTTATAAATCAGAAAACAATAAAAGATCTATACAAAACTTCAACTACAACATACATCAGCTTATGATTTTCCTAGGTGGTTGAATGAGGATTTCAATTAGTGTAGGGAAAAAAATGCCATAAGAGATAGAATTTCTCAGATGCACTGCTTTAGTAAATCAAGGAAATTTTTTATTATTGTTTTATAATAAGTCAATATCTTGGTATATAACATTTCATGGGAAAAAATACTTCAATAATAAACTTTGTTGCCCTAGATTTTTTTGGTGCAAGAAAGATAAAACTGTTTGTGTGTTTTTCTTTTCAAATGCTAAATAATTGTTATTAAATTAAAAACTATGAAAAATAGATATAGAGTGGTTTCAATTTACCTTTTCAACTTCTTTGTTTGTTTACAATTAGAACTCATAGTTTTTGGCTCAACAGCTCTTACCATAAGCTAAAGCTTATTTGACTTCAGTGTTGGCTGATGATATTGGAGGTCTGCCTTTAATTTCCTCAAAGTCCAAAAGGCAATGGTACATTTAGAATCCAATACAATTATAATTGAAGAAGACATATATATTTAAAGACACTGGCATTAACATTGCCTGAGTTTAAAAATATCCATATGGCTTAATAAGCTCAGTAAACATGATAAGGGTTGCATTTTTAAAAATTATTACCTTTGGCCATTCTCCAAAAATAATAATAGTAACTGCAGAAAAACTACATTGTCTTTATGATTTCCTGATTATTTTATTCATGTTCTATTCTTAAATATTCTTTCAACTGCTAATCACTTTGTTAAGAACATTAGCATTTTCTTGTTTTTGAAACTTTCTCTATTTGTAGTTTCACACATAGTTGTTTTGTAAAAGGATTATAAAAGTTAGCTACATGTAAAAAACATAATTTGTTAAACTATTGAGTTGATATTTTAGGTAGTAAAGTGAATGCTACTCTCTTGAATCATATTATATTTTATATAGATATGTTAAGTAATGAAGTCTAATAGTCTAATAAAAATACCAATGCATTATAACCTCTCCAGTATATCCTCAAGTTTTTAATGATATTAAGATCCAAATTGGTACTAATTGATCAACACTTATGTGCATATATGGAAGTAACATTCATCAGGTATTGGGTAAGTGGGATGGGGAGGAGGCGATGGGTAAATTCACACCTAATGGGTGTGTTGTGCACTTTCTGGGGGGTGGACACAATGGTAGCACTGACTCGGGTGGTGCAAAGGCAATATATGTAACTTAAACGTTTGTACCCCATAATATTCTGAAATAAATTTTTAAAAATGATCTTATATTTAACTAAAAAAGGCAAAGAGTTCATGGGACCCTAGAGAGAAAACATTTCAGTGAAACTTTTGGAGTGGGATAAGTTTCCCTTTCTTCCTCACACCTAAAAATATACTCCACAACACTAATTTTCAGTTGAAAGTAACCAAAGAGAAACTAGATATCAGGAACCAAGGGGTACATAAGGGAGGCCTGAAAGGTAGTTACCATCAAATGTGAGACGGTCATGATACAGCAAGAAATAGATATCTTACTTCAATGGACAAAATTACCAAGAAGATTTCCAAACACTGTAAGAGAGCATCCTAACAAGACAATGATGCAGTTTCACTGCTTGTAGAGGGTATTCTTCCTGGATTAAAACCATATCAAGTTTAAAAATCCTAGCAGATTTGCGTTGCATGCTTTTAATATGGTTCTCTACATCCTTGCACAGTTGTTTTATCAAAGTTTTCCATGATTTAATCCACGGTTATCAAGACTGTAAGATAGGTATCATCTCAGCTGATGGTGGAAGGCCAAATTTTCATTAGAGGTCTAAAAAGAGATCTAGAAGGTAGATATTCTAGACTGGGGATTTGCAAACTAAGATCTGCGTGCCAAAGCTGGACAAATGTCTGTTTTTGTACTATGTCTATGTCTATGAGTTAACAATGGTTTCTACATTTTTAACTGATGAAAAAAATTAAAATGGAAATAATATTTCATGACATTTGAAAACTATATGAAATATAAATACTAGTGTTCATAAATAAAGTTTCATTTTAACATAGTCACACTCACGCATTATGTATTGACTATGGCTGTTTTTTTTTGCTACTCTTAAAAGAAAAACTCTAGACAAGTTAAGCTTAAAGAGTTTAATTGAACAAGGAATGATCTGTGAATTGGACAGCCCCTTAAACCAGAATGCGCTCAGAGAGACTTCTGAGCTGCCTCATGGTTAGAAAGGATTTATAGACAGAAAAAGGAAAGTAATATACAGAAAATGGAATTGAGGGACAGAAAAAGCTAGATTGGTTACAAGTCAGGGATGCCCTATTTGAACCTGGTTTGAACATTTGACTGCCTGTGATTCTGTGATTGGCCAAAACTCAGTGACTGGTATATGAGTAGGTTACAATTTATTTCTACATCCAGTTAGGTTACAGTTCACCATGTATGGAGGAACCTTTGGGCTGAACTCAAAATATGTAAAAAGGCAGTTTTAGACTAAATTTAAATCTATAATGACAAAGTTACACAGTAGCAATAGAGGCTTTATGGCTCAAAAAGTCTAAAATATTTACTATATTGCCCTTTACAAAAATATTGCCTACCTCTGTTCTAGACTACTAGAGAATACTAACCTCTATACTCCGGAGCAGTAGTTTTAAATATATAAATAATAATAATAATACATTTACTGTTCTATGGGCTTCCAGGGAGAAAAAGGAGAATTCTCAAAATACTTTTGCCACTGAAAATAACTCATCACCCTCTGGAATTTGATAATCACCACCTTGGAGTCCAATAACATATTAAATAATTATATCTAACCTAATCCTCCAAACTTTGGTCTTCTGATACCTTCGATCACAAGGAACCATACAACAAGTTATACGAGCCAGGACTGTGAAGGTTTTGCTTGTTACCTCCCTGTCTCTCACACACCACATCCTTTCCATTAACAGTGCCTGTCAATTTTACTTCCTACATTAGTGGTGTCTGTCTACACCTCTCCATCTCCAGTTTTATGTTCCTAGCCTGTGTGCATGAATTATGACAGCTTCCCTTTTACTAGTTGTCCCACATTTATACTTAAAAATATTTTATGTAAAAAGAATGTAAGTTCACTATAAAATGCAGAAGTACAAAGAAAGCCAAACAAGAATTGGTGAGTCTTAAAAATTTATGTCAATAAATTAAATCTCCGTCTATCCTTTTATATCATGCCATATTCATTCCCAATCTTTTTAATTTCATTATAATTATCCTTTGGTTGGCTCTATCCTGTTATCAAATAATGTATCTTTCAATAATAACTCAGAGGGGAGATATCTCTCCTGACTTTTATGAATTTAAGAATCATCCCCTGGAAGAAAACTAAGTCTGGCTTGAGATTCTTATATTGTCCTATGTTGTTGTTAGCATTGTATGAGGTGTGAAGAAATCTTAGGTTTTCTTGCCCATGTGCTTTTAAAATTATTATTAAAGTTTAAATTCTAAATCTTACAATGTAGGCCTTAGTATTGCATTTCCTATATAAAATTTTGTGGGATATGAATTGCCTTTACTATAGGAAAGGCAATTTTATCATCCACCTGGGAACACAAATTATGTGTCTGTTAAGTGCCTTTGTTTGTCTTCCAGAACTATTTATTCTAATAATATTTATCCTATTTGTTTATCTTCCTGTGTTTTTGTGAATTATCTTAATTTTCTAATCCATATTTATCACTGTGCTTTCAGCCAAGTTCATTCTACTTTTGAAGAAATTTTCCTTTACCTATGCTATAGTCTTATTATTCTCTTCCATTTCTTCCTGAACTATATCCCTTCACTTTGGTTCCTTTGTTGACCTGACATCGCTCTTTAAACTCGTTTTCTAAGATCTCATGAAACAAATACACACATTTTCACAAAAGCCGCAAAAGTGTAGAGAACTGCATTCCATATTCTTTCTCTAATTCCAAAGCTAAAACTTGTCAGATGTTGCTTTTATCTTCCTTTCTTCCCAATTTTATGTTTGTTGTGATTATCATGTGTTTATATGTCCCTGCTATTGTTTACTTATTTTGTTTGCCTTAGTTTTGTTTGTTGTATCTCTGCACACGCCCTATACTTGTTCCTTTCTGAACTGTGAATGATAGTATTCAGCCACAGTCTGAAATATAGTGAGAGGCAGGAGACTCTCCTGAGGCTCTCTACAATATCAAGTCAGACTTACCATGATGAACCACAAATCTACTATGTTCTTTGCCACCACGTGCAGTTCCACGCTCGGATTTTGCAGGTGGAGGATTGTGTGCCTTCTTGTGAAGCTCCTTTACTCACAGACTCTCTGGGTTGTCATCTAATCCCATGTCCTTTCTGTTCCTACCTTCCAAACCTCTCTCTTCCTCCAGCAGGCTCTCTCATTAGAAGGGGTAGGTTATTTGATGACAAAGGTGTCCCCCGCCAATCTCCACTCTGACACATGAAACTGGGCAGTGTCAGTGACTGACACTCTCTGCTTTTCCTTTGATCCTTCCAAACCCTTGGAGCTTGTTTTTCTAATAAAGGGAACATCAGATAAGCCTTTCAGAAATATGGCACTTGCTTTTAAAAATGTATGTAGTCTATTGAGATTTAGAGGAGTTTCTGTTAGCTCTCAACATGCTCGCTTATTTTGAACCATATTTTATTACTATTTGGCCGATGTTATTCATAATTTGTCATCCTTACCTATTGATAATTACAAACACACATACACTTTTTTCTCTTTGTGTGCTTCCAGAAAAATAAATAAAAATATTTCATTACACCAACTTTATGTGAACCATTTGGACTTTTTCATCTAATCTACTATCTCCATGTGCCAAAGCAATCACTGCAAAATGCAATGCTACCACCATGCATTCCTCTTTGTGAAACCCTATAAAGAATAACATTTCTCTTGATAAGCAATTAACATTCATAACAAAACCTACATGTCATTGTATGATTTATCGCCCCACTCCCCAGCCTCCCTTTGCAGGTCAATCCCCTCCTCTCTATACTTCAAATCCCTGGGCCTTTTCTTCCATTTTCTTTGTTCCCATGCCTTTGTGCATGCTGATGCCTTTAATAGAATGTGATTTTCCTATTCACCCAACTCCTTATGGTATTAATAGTTGTATGATCAGACCTCAGCCACCCCATAGTTATTTTCTCAGGGAAAGTGTCTGACCTCCCCACTCTACCCTTGGAATATTCTCAAAATTTGCATTTTTTTCCAAAACACTTATCAGAGTAGGGATATATACATTTGTTCATTAAGTGAATGACTGAGTGAGAAAAATGAAAGACGGTACTACCTTAGTAGCTATATTTTACCATCTGAAATAGTTGGTAAAAGAATGTTAAGCAAATAATATTAAGCAATATTCATTTAACAATTATCCATTAATATGATTTTGATATTATTCATTAATAATCTATATTATGTTATATGTTTTAGAAATTCTCTCATGACTAACTTTTGAAAATGATTCACATATACTCTTTGCTCTTGTGTTCACACACACTCTCTTCTCCCCTATCCTGTATATGTATACATACATATAGACACATATCCACATATGTATATATGTCTATACATATATGTATGTGTGTAGCAATAACTTATAATGAATTGTATAAAACTTTATTATACAAACCTCCATAAGGATATTAAGAGCATAGCAAACTTATGATTAAGTTCCAGTCCCTGATTTTTATGACCCTGAAACAAGGCCACATATCTGAATTCACATGTCTTATAAACTATGCAAACATCAGACTAACTTGTTTAGTTTTTAGTATGAGGAAGTATTTTCTCAAACTTGAAACTACATTTCACTGCAAATGCATTATCTATTTTTGTCTTCATGCATCTGCCATCATTTCTATCAGCTCAAAACTTAATATCAAGAATATAGGGATTTGGGGGTTGGGGGGGTAGACCCACATCTGAGGGATGCCATGAGCATTGTGGAGGGGAGGGGCATGCTTGAAATGTAGCTGGGGATGGGAATTAGGAGTCTCAATAGGA
>CAUYRT010031861.1:0-12727 GCA_963574885.1 Lepilemur ruficaudatus | reverse complement strand
GGCTAATTTTTTCTATATATTTTTAGTTGTCCAATTAATTTCTTTCTATTTATAGTAGAGATGAGGTCTCGCTCTTGCTCAGGCTGGTTTCGAACTCCTGACCTTGAGCAATCCGCCCGCCTTGGCCTCCCAGAGTGTTAGGATTACAGGTGTGAGCCACCGCGCCCGGCCCCGATCCCCCAAATCTTGTAAGCATAATAAACATCAGTGCTCTGAGTCACTGGCATGGTTGTTACGCAGCAGTAGTGGCCGGAACACCCACCCATCCTCTGTGTCCCAGGTTCAGAAAGAAAAAGGTAACTCGAATGCGTGGCACAAATAAATAGTCTTTAATTTCAATAAATAGCTCCCCATCACACCGGACAATATGCTGTGGGAAAAGATACAGAAGCATCCAACAGAGAGAGAGAGAGAGAGAGAGAGAGATATTCTAGCTACACTAATTCCTTAGCACGGGAGACATGACTTTGGTTCACACACAAACACAGAAAGATCCTCAGAGCACGACTAAGGAGGGAGATGGTTGTGCGTGGGGTGTGGTGGCCATTTTAATCCACGAGTCAGGTCCTCTGAAGGTCTTTTGCGGGTCACAATCACCGTGATTCGGTCAAAAATGTTACTTTTGTTCTATCATATGCTATTTACTTGACACACACACATCAATGTTACCCAAGGTGCGGTCTTTGCCAGACAGGAGGACACGGGGTGAAATCTGCCCAATGGGAGAGGCAGAGAGAAGGGGGTGCTCAGGGTCGAGATCCCGGCGCGTCACCTTGCTCTCCGAGAGGACACGCAGGCGCACACGCACGAGAACATACACATTCGTCCTCACAGGGAGTGCCCTGGAATAAGCTAACACAAGGACAGTTCAGTTATGCCAGGAGAGGCTTCGACGCCAGCATATTTTTGTTGCCATTTGGTTTCTCCACATCGTCTAATCTAGTGATCACGTTTACTAAGAAGACAGAGATACTTACACCTTTGGAGAAAGGTACCAGGTTTGAAGAACCCTGGGGACCAGCAGCCTGTTCAGAAGTTACCCAGAGGGCGTGTGTTTTGGGAGGGGGTGTCAGGCCTCTCCCACACCGGCCAAACTCTCTGTGTCTGGTCTCCAGGGAGGGTGGCACCCTTTGGGAGGTCCCTTCTCTGGCCTGAGGGTTGAAAGTGCATTTTGGGGCAGGGGTATCCACAAGAGCGGGCACTGCCAATAAGTCCCACGGCAGAGCCTACTCAGCTCGTGATCTATGGATAGGGCTTCCGGAAAGTTCTCAGGCCTCACTCATTGAGAGCGGCCATTTTGTGATCAGTAGTCAGCTTCCTCTTGGTGCTGAGAGGATTTAGGGTGTCGTGTGTGTGTGTTAGGGGTGCGTTTGCAGGTGTGGATGTAATAGTATGTGACATTTTTTTCTGTCTTTTTTTTTTTTTGACAAATGAAAGCTGCCTTCCCAGCAGCCTTCAGGTCACCTCCAGGGAGGCCGGGGACACGCGGTCACACTCAGCTCGGGACCTCAGGCTGTGCCACTGCTCCACGGCTGTGCGGTGGGTGTTGAGCATGCGCCGCCAGTGGTTGGATTCGGAGGGGCCCGATGAGTACTGGCCGATGACGATCCTGCCGATGAAGTCGTTGCTGCTCTTCATGTTGTGGCCGAACACTAGGCCGCCAGAGGGGCGAGGGCAGGTGGGCAGGAGGCAAGCGGAAGGCAGGCAGGGACAAGACGACAAGACAGAGGCCATTAGTCACACCATCCTCAACTGCAAACATGGGGGCATTGCTTAGGGCACATTGTGTTTTCCTTCTCATGGTGAGAAATCCCAATTCCCTCGTCTCATCCTGCCCTGAGTCTCTGCAACAGCCGCACTGTGTGTCCTGCTGTCCCTCACCACGCCAGCCTCGTCCCTGCCCCGCAGCCTTTGCACTGGCTGGTCCCTCTGCCAGACAGCTGCCCCACCTGCGGTATGCACCTTTATACTTATGTCCTGCTGCCTGTCCACACTGCCTGCAGTGCTCTGTAAATGGCTAGTTCCAGTGGGACAGCGAGCTGTCACTGCCGGCCAGTTGAGTGGCTAAACCAGGGTTTCTCAATTGTGACACTGTTGACATTATGGCAGATAATCCCTTAAGTAGAGAACTGACCTGCGCATCACAGGATGTTTAGCAGCATCCCTGGTCCCCTCCGCCCCCCGCCCCTGACACTAGATGCCAGCAGCAGTCCCCTCTCCAGCTGTGACAACCCCAAATGCCTCCAGATACGGCCGAATGTCCCTCTGGGGGATGGGGGTAAATGCATCCCAGATGGGAACCACTAGGTCAAGCCAGGGGCCACGGGGCCAGACATCCTGGGGTGAATCCTGGCTCTGTCACTTGACAAAGCTCTGGAGTCAAACGAGGTAGCCTCTCTGGGTCTGTTTTGTGATTAAATAGGAATCTTAATAATACTTTATCTCACAAGTCGATGTATGAAATAATGTGTGTAAAGCTCTTAGCACATAGCGCCTAGCATGTGGTAAGAGCTCAATAAATGTTATATTGCTATTTCAATCCTGTATTTCTGTCTGCTGACCTTTTGTAAAAGAGACTTCACGTTTGTTTCCTCTGTTCCCTGCAGTGGTGGCAGTTTGCTGAGAGGAGTGGCCATGGTAATTTCTTCCACCCTGGCTGTGCCGCGTGTCTCTTTGGAAGGCTTCTCTGTTAATCCCAACGTACGCTTAATGTATGTCTTTCAGCCTAATGAGATGGTTAACTTGATTTATCTTCCTGCGCAAGTTCCGCCTGATTCTTTGTCTGCGTGTGGGTAGCAGCGCAGGTGTGCCATCTCGCTAATGGGAAAGCAGGCTGTGTCTATGTTATAAATAAAGGGCTACAGAACAAGAAACATCACAGATTCACCCAGCGGGAGCCGAGCAAAGGCGGGCTGGATCCCAGGAGGGACACTGATTATCAAATAAACCCACTAAAATATGCAGCCCAAAACAGAGCTTGAATGCTAATGAGCCTCTGTTCTCCTCTGTGGGGTTCACACCAAGAATTCCAAATGATGAAAATGGGGGAAAAAAGGAAAATGGAAAAACAAAAACAAAAACTCCATCCATCGTCTAAAAGCCGAAAAGACTTTGGGAAAACTATGGTAAGTGAAATACTATGTCATCTCTATCGAGAGTGACCAGTACCTGTTACCTCTGTGGAGAAAAATTGGACCATGTATATTTTTTGTACACTTGGTAATGTGCTCAGTATGCATAGGTGGACCTCATTTACCATGCAAATCCCTTACAAAAAAGGGGAAGTAATAGGAATGGAACTTTTGCTTAAAAAAGGAAAGTACTACAGAGCTTTCTGATGCATTAGGAAAAAAAGCCGTTTTTTTTCTTGAATAGGTAATATTTAAGACTTTTGGAAACACATCTACTGGGCAATTTAAGGTTTGACCTCACCAAAGAGAATAAATTCCCTAAGTCTGCTTCCCTGTGTGCCTTGAATCTAAAACAAGATACTATTAAGCCACTTGAAGCCCCATTGCTCTTCTGTTAGAGCAAAATGTCCTCTCTTCCTCTCCAAAGCTCAAGAATGACAATGTAGAAACATCCCTGTGCAAATGGGCATAGGTTTTACGTATTTCGGAAGGGGGTTTAAGAAAGGAAGTCTCAAGCACTCTCATGCGCTGCTGGTGGAAGAGAAAGTGGGTTCAACTTTTGGGGTTGTTCACAGTATCTGTTCAAAATAAAGGTTTCGTAACTTATGACTCAGCAATTTCACTTCCATGAATTGATCCTATGGAACTGTCTGCACAAATGGTCAAAGACACACCTACAGGGATATTTTCTACAGTGAGGGTCAGCAAGCGCAACTCAACTCTGGACAGCTAATGGTTCTCTTAAATACAGTTTTATTGGAACACAGTCAAATTCATTTGTTTACATAATGCTGCTTTTGTGCTAAAAGTTGATGTCTCAGTCCATTCGGGCTGCTATACCAAAATGCCATAAACTGGGTAGCTTATAAACAAAAGAAATTTATTTCTCACAGTTCTGGAGGCTGGGAAGTCCAAGATCAAGGTATTGGCAAATTCGGTGTCTGGTGAGAGCCTGTCTCCTCATAGACGGTGTCCACATAGTGGAAGGGACAAGCTGGTTCTCTGGGGTATCTTTTATAAGGGCACTAATCTCAATCATGAGGGCTCCACCCTCATGACCTAATGACCTCCCAAAGGGCCCACCTCCTAATACCATCACCTTGGAGGTTAGGATTTCAATATACACATTTTGGGGGAGACACAAACATTCAGACCATAGCAGTTGAATAATTCGGAAAGAGGCCATGTGACCTTCAAAGCCTCAAATATTTACTACCTGTCTGGTTCATCCATGTTGTAGTGTTCTGTTCATCAATTGATGGACATTGGGGTTGTTTCCACCTTTTGACTATTATGAATAATGCTACTGTAAACCTTTATGTACAAGTTTTTAAGGCCATATATTATGATTCCACTTACATGAAATGTTCAGAATAGGCAAATCTTTAAAGACACAAAGTATATTAATGGTTACCAAGGACTGGGGCAAGGGGGAATGAGGAGTGATTGCTAATGGCACAGAGTTCCTTTTAGGGGTGACAAAAGTGTTCCAGAACTAGATAGTGATGATGGCTGTATAACCTCGCAAATATGCTAAAAAGCACTGAATTATATACCTTAAAAGGGTGAATTTTATTGTTCTGTGAATTTTTAAAAAATAATCTTTTAGAGGGAAGGTCTTGCTCTGTTGCCCAGGCTAGAGGGCAGTGGCACGATCATAGTTCACTGCAGCCTTGAACTTCTGAGCTCAAGTGATCCTCCAGCCTCAGCCTCCTGAGTAGCTGGGACTACAGATGCACACCACCATGCCCTGCTAATTTTTTAATTTTTTGTAGAGACAGGGTCCCATTATGTTGCCCAGGCTAGTCTTGAAGTCTTGTCCTTAAGCTATTTTCCTGCTTGGCCTGTTATGTGAATTTTACTTCAATAAAGAAATGCTGGGGGCCAGTCAAGATGGCTCACGCCTGTAATCCTAGCACTCTGGGAGGCCCAGGAGGGAGGATCTTTTGAGCTCAGGAGTTCGAGACCAGCCTGAGCAAGAGCGAGACCCCTGGACAACTAAAAATATATAGAAAAAATCAGCTGGGCATGGTGGCGCATGCCTGTAGTCCCACCTACTTGGGAGGCTGAGGCAGGAGGATTGTTTGAGCCCAGGAGTTTGAGGTTGCTGTGAGTTAGGCTGATGCCATGGCACTCTAGCCTGGACAACAGAGTGAGATTCTGTCTCAAAAAAAAAAAAGAAAGAAAGAAAAAGAAATGCCAGGGCCAGGTGCAGTGACTCATGCCTGTAATCCCAGCACATTGGGAGGCCAAGGAAGGAGGATCGCTTGAGGTCAGGAGTTTTAGGCTGCAGTGAGCTATGATCAGGCCACTGCTCTGCACTCCAGCTTGGGTGACAGAGCGAAACCCTGTCTCTAAAAAGACAAAAACCAAAACCAAATCTAGAAATGACAAAAATGTCCAAATGTCCATGAGAAACTGTAGCTGAGGCTGTTGGTGCCCTGCTTAGCCCCTCAGCCCACCCTGGAGGCTACTCACAGCATCTGTGGATAGTGTCCTACCTCAAGCACCTGTGGCTTTCTGCCTGAGCCATGCCAGACTGTCTGTGCTCACTGTGATTGGTGATGGGGGCCCTGGGCCACTCCGCATCGGGCTGGAGACCAGGGTTAGCCTCTTGCATGGTCAGCCATGCCTATGTGACCAACCCCCATCAGATATCCCAGACACCAAGGCTCGGGTTGGTGGCACTCTGAGCGTGTTGTCACACATCACTGCTGGGAGAAGTAAGCGCTGTCCGTACAACTCCAGCGGGGGAGGACAGCTGGAGGTTTGCACCTGGTCTCTCTTGGGCTCTGCCCCATATGCCTGTCTTAGTCTGTCTAGGCTGCTGCAACAAATTACCATAAACTGGGTGGCTTATAATCAACAGGAATTTATTTCTTACAGTTCTAGGAGCTAGAAAACCCAAGCTCAAGATGCCAGCAGAGCTCGTATCTGGCGAGGGCTCACTCTCTGCTGCAGAGACGGCGCCTGCTCGCTGAGTCCTCACGTGGTAGAAGGGGCGAGTCAGTTCCCTGGGGCCTCTCTCGTAAAGGCACTGCCCCCACTCATGAAGGAATCACGTCCCAAAGGCCCCACCTCTTGGCACTGCCACAGCAGGGAGCAGGACTCCACACACGACCCTCTGTGGGAACACACACAGCCAGACCACAGCAGCCGTCTCTCTCCTCGCTCACTTTGGTCCAGATCCTTCTACTGTACCAAACCGCAACCATGAGAATAACAACAGCTCTTCCGGCTTCTGCGCGTCCTAGCGAATCACTGGACTTGGGCGTGGTTTTGAGGACCCCTAAACTGCAGACACCCACTCATCTATCGTCCTTAACTGGTTTGCCCCCCTTTCCTGCCTCATTTCTCCGTGCCTCCTGGGATCGCCTCCCGAGAAGTCTACCTGTGCTCAGGTCATTATCTTGAGATCGGCTTTGAACGGACCAGTTCAACAATTTCTGATGCAATAATACCATGGAAATCCATGTCGCTGTTAAAAATTAGACAGATCTATGTATATCTATATGAAATGGAAAAATCTCCACGACATATTGCTAGGAGACAAAAGCACATTACCAAACCTCATGTGTAAACATGATCTCGTTTCGCTAAAAAGAATGTTAATATATGTAAGGAAAATAATATCCTTCATCTGGGAATGAGGGGAAAAAAGAAAAAGAAAGAAAATAGTATCTGGAGGAAGGGTCACCAAACTGGTAAAAGGAGCTGTCTGCAGAGAGGAGAAGCAGAGGGAAATTTCTGCTTTCTGTATTATATAAGCATGTGCAGTTTGAACTTCTTATAAAAAGTACATATTATCTTGGAAAGAAAACAAAAAATAAGTCGTCATTAGAGAATCCACGTCTAAATCGCCAGAAGGGAAGGAAACTAAAAGGAAGTCTGATATCCTACGCTCCTTATCCCGATTTGCAAAGAAGCTGGGCTGGTGAGTCACTTGGCCCCGGCGAGGCGGGAAGTGATTCAGCCCTTCCGATGGGAAGGCGTCCCTGCCGCGGCCGTCCCAGTTACCGGGCACGCGCGCCCCTTGCAAATCACTGGGTAGAGTTACGGCCATATTAATAGTCTTTAAATTTAAAATGCAAATTATAATAAGCTGAAGCTGAATAAAACTAATGACTTCTATGATAAAAAGTCGCCTGAGAGGAGATCAAGGTTTGCCATCGCTGCAAATTCCAAGGAGCGTGCTGCTGGGGAGAACAAGCAACTAAGCACTAGACGTGTGGAGTCCAGAAAGGGACTCAGAGGCAGTGGCTCAGGTAACCCTTGTCCCCTCCACTTGACAGAAAAGGAAACCAAGTCACAGCTAACTGGTGCTAAAACTCACAGCGTCTGATACAAATAACCTGTGAAGAAAGACGATTCCTTGTAACTAGATTCCTAAATCCCTTCTCTTTAGAAACATTCACAACTAAGTATCTTGTTGTAAGGCACCCCCACCAAATGTACCCACTGATGGTTGTGGGGGGACTCATTTTAACGTAGCCACTAACGTATTTCCAGACAACGTATAGACTCTAAGCGTACCCCGGCATCTGGAGCCACTTCCCAAAAACGTGCGCAACACAGAGTGTGGCAAAAAAACATTTAAACAGTTGGAATAGCTCTCCCCACGTCTATGCACAAAACCCAGGAAGAGACCTTTCTCTAAGAGCCTATTTATTGTGCATGGATTTGGACATAATTGCAATAAACTCGGTCATCTGGTTTCCCCATCTGGAGTAATTTAAATTAATATAGTGGATTGTGATTACCAGACAGACACAAGAACTCAAGGAAGTTCAGTAGAATGAGCCCAACTAGGAAAGGGCAAACCCTTCACTCCTTCACAGAGCTCAGGGCTATGCACTGTGTGGTCTTTAAAAAAAAAAAAAAAAATTGTGACTCCAAATCCCTAAGACTGCTCAATGTTCTTCTGTTTAACGGGTCAAAGGAAGTATGAAAAATTTTGTATCAAACACAGTTAAAATTTTTAAGACTTTTTTCAAGCTTGAGGGTAAAGTGACTAGTAAGTGGAAACTTTATTCCTACAAAACACTTTTGGTACCCCTCCACTCATGATTCTAAAGTAGAAAACATCTTGCACTTGCTCTATTACCTGTCACACTGTCCCTGGTCTCGTTGGCACTCTAGCACCCTAAGGCTACAGGCTCAGAGGGTCACCCTCTGCAGATGGACAAGCACACCGAAACCCAGTTCCCTTCCTCAGGCAGTGCCCGGACACAGCCTGAGACCCAACTTTCCTGCAAAGAATCATCAGTATACGTGTCTACTTCTGTGGCACCATGGCAATTCAGGTTGGGGAAACACAACGGGGAAACCAAAGTATGGGGCACCCACCAGGGCTCAGGAGTCCGGCTTCGAAGGAGCACAGGAGTGGCACTGCTTTATCAAGCACCTACTATGTGTTTGGCCCAGGGCTAAGTACGACAGTGGACTCATTTAATCTTCGCATTAACCCTCTAGAGCAGGGTTTCTCACCTTTGGCATTAACGGCATTTTGGGCCAGGTCACTCTGTGTTGTGGGGTGCTGTCCTGAGCACTGTAGGATGGTTAGCAGCACCTGTGACCTCTGCCACGAAATGTCAGTGGCAACCCTCCCACCTCTGTTGTAACACCCAAAAGTATCTCCAGATATTGCCAGACATATCCTGGGGACACAATCGCCACCCCTCTTTCCCCCACCAACTCCCCAAGTTTGAGAGTCACTGTTCTAAGGCAGTTGCTATCACTGGCCCATTTTACAGCTGGGGAGACTGAGGTCCAGAGCGGTGAGAGGAGATCACTCACTGCTTCAGTCAAATTCTAAGTGCCCTGAATGAGTCAGGGACAAGTTGAGGCTTTCACATGTTGATATTTGCCATAAAAAAACTCATTTGTTCTTCACCATAGGTGCTAAACTCTTTTTTTTTTTTTTTGGTCGCTGATTTAGTTTGCCAAGGCAGACGGTTCTGGAAGGGAAGCTGGATGACTTAGAATGTGGGTGTGATAAACACTGCAAATTAAAAGAAAAAAATTCTCCATCTTTACCAATAGGAGCAGCCTTGACAGGCCCTCATTTTGCATGTTTGGCTCACAAGGTAATGACGGACTCTCACCTGTGCTCCAGGCTCTCAGTAACCCCATATACAACTTTGAGCCTGACAGCACAGCACAGGGACACCCCCAGATCATGGCTGGAACCCCAACACCTCATCACTGTAATCTACTTGCAATCTACCTCGTGGGTGCTGCGTTGAGGAGCTCTCCCATTTCGGAAAAAAACACATCAAGACCTATCCTGGCGGTATCACGATGCTTCCTCCCTGTGAAGGGGTCCCCACTGTTCATCAGGATGCTCCCGAGTTATCTTAACTGTTGCAGGAGAACCAGGGCAGTCTACACAAGCTGCTCCAGCCCCTCCTCTCCTCCCGCAGGCCAGCGCCGACACGCCCCAACACACGCGGTCCCCGTTCTAAACTTTTGCAAAACTTCCTCAAACTACTGCACTCCTTCTTTTTTCTAAAACCTACAAGCTGCTTCAGGTTTTTCTTCAAAACAATGTAGATCATATCATCACATCCCTTCCGTTGGCCTCAGTTTCCCCATGTATACCATGGGTGGGTATATGTAGGTTTTGATCCTCGTTCAGTGAGAACATTTCTTTGGTTCTAAGAGTCTCATCCACGACTTAAGGGTGATGGTTTTCAAGCTTTCTTGGCTCATTTGTGATTCATAACAGCTGCTTGGACAGAACTTTTTTCTCCATGTTTTTCCTTCAAACAGTCATAATGACAATTTAGATAACAGTATTATAATAATTAAAAATCAGCACTATCAAATCCTGAATGTGTCATAGGCACTGAGTAAAGCATTTTATATATGTATTTTTTTTTCAACTTATATCCATACCACAGCCCTATTAGGGAAAGTACCATTTTATTTTATTTTTTTAAACCCATGCTCCCCAGAAAAGTATGGAAGGTTAATATTTTTATCCCCATTTTACAGACGGGGAAGTCGAGGCTCAGAGAAGTTAAGAAGTTGAGTGCTCAAGGTCTCCCAGCACATGGCCCAGTTGCTTTGGAACTCAAAGCTCAGCATCATTTCTTCTCTAATCTCAAAAAAGGAGAACAGTCTCCCCCATTTCTCCATTCCCTTGACCTTCAGCTATGACAAGGCCAAGATTAAGAACAGAGACTCAAAGGAAGTTACATCCTCAATCAGCACATTAGAGAAAAGGTGCCACCAGTCAGATTGGCCCTGGAAGATCCCATGAAAATCTCCATGAAGACACCATGCTGGGGACCTTCACACCACCCCTGCAGAGCTCAGCAGAGTCAGGTTTGCCACCAGTGTCTGAATGTGTACTTGCTTCTTCGGCTACACAGCATATAAGGAAGTTGTCTTACGATTAGGGATGACCGATATGAAAAATATAATAATAGCCCCTAACACTTATATATAGTATTTATTATGTAGCAGTCATCCTATGGGCTCCCAATACACTAAATTATTTAACCCACATGACAATACTATCATTATCTCCGTTTTGTTATCTCCTTTGGCCTTGAGGGCATGCAATGCACGGCTCACCTTCCTGAGAACCAGCCTGGAAGAGACCCAAGCAGGCCCTGGAAATAGGTTTGGGCCATGTGGATGGGCAATTCTGGGACCCTGGTATTCAGAGGCAATCTAGGAGAGAAGGTGTGGGCTCCCTGATGTCTGGGCTTCTCGGTCCACGGACTGAAGAATGCTTTTGGACCCCTCACCCCACTTAAAGCACAAGTCCCAAGTAGAGGCTCCCTATGCCGAGGACTGTAGGCAATGCTGGCCCCTCGGGAATAGTGGAATTCTGTAATGCAGTGGGTCTCCATGGGGGCCAATTTTGCTCCGAATTTGGCAACCTCTGGAGACATTTTTTGGCCATCACAATTGGAAGGAGGGGTGCTGATGGCATCTCATGGGCAGAGCATCCCACAGTGCACAGGACAGCCCCCACGGACAAGGAATTATCCGTCCCCAGATGTCAACCGGTGTTGAGGTTGAAAAACCTCTACCTTTAGGAAAAAGCAGAAATGATGGGATTTCCCTTCATTAATGCCAAAGCTTCACCACCACCACCCAATGAAAGCCACCGAGATTCAAGAAGCTGTGCGGATCCCCAGGGAAGGAAGCTGAGAGATCGGGAGGTGGGAGGAGGGGAGTCACCCCCACCGAGCTAGAAAGAGCTTGACAGCTCAGCAGAGTAGAAATTCCAGAGCAGATTCAGGGGGAGAGGAAACGGGGGCAACAGAGAAGACACTTCTGATAAACGTTGCGGTGGCTTATGGATTAGATCTCTCTCCTTCCTCAAGAGATGGAAGCCAAGATGGAAATTTCTTTTGAAATTCCTTTGGACTACGTCTTTATGGCTCTGCGTGGAGACTGAGCCACGTGGAGCCTGCATTTAAGATGACACATGGGTTGAAGACTCACTTTCAGATCCATGTATGAATCGCACCATCCAGGAGGAGGCACTTAAAGGTGTGACTATAAAGCAACGTGCTTGTTTTTACACGAACAACCAAAATTGAGGCATCTGGATGAGGGTCGTCTTTGTGCATTTGTTTTGGAGATGTTGGCATCACTTTGGCGGAAACGTTCACCATGAACCATCTTCAGAGCTAGTTACAAGACACCTGTTGAAGTTTTAGGGGATAACAGATCAGATCTTCCCCCAGGCAGTGCCTGGCTTTACCCCCAAGAGATTTTGTTGATCGGTTTGAGGATGGGGGACTCTCCAAATGCTCCTAGGTTAGATGCAGAATCAAAGTATCACTTGGACTGGTGGCTTCACTGGATTATAGAAAGAGACCCGATCCCACCATATGCTCTCCTCGAATTAAACCTCTCTGACCACAGCTGTGCAGGTTCCGTCCCTCCAGGGCGAAGCCTGACCAGCAAGCTCACTGAGGCAGTTGCAGAGAATGGCACCTGGCGTGGGCAGGTGGGTGCAGAGAGAAGAGGAGGGCAAGGAGACCTTTACCACCTAATCCCGTCCGGCAGAGGACTGGGGACCTCTAGATGCAAACTCACCACGATCCCAATCAGATAAGTCACTTCTGCCCCGGGAAGAGTGAATAAAGGATTGAAATAGAGTCCGGAGGTGTTACTCTAAGGTGAGGGTGGGCACGCCTTTCCTATAAGGGAGCAGATAGTAAAATATTTAAGGCTTTGAGGGCTACCTGTGGTCTCTGTTGGAGGTACTCAACGTTGCTGTCGTAGCAGAAAGCAGCCACAGACAATCTGTCAATAAACGAGCACGGCTGTGCTCCAATAAAACTCTATATACAAAAGCAGGGGGCGGGCTGCAGTTTGCTGACCTCTGGCCTACTCAGAGCAGTGGTTGTCAGAGTGTGGTCTCCGCACGAGCAGTATCAGCACCACCTGGAAACCTGTTCGAAATGCAAGTTCTCAGGCCCACCCGGCTCTACCGAATCAGAAGCCGGGGGGCAGGGGCCCAGCAATCTGTTTGAACAAATCTCCGGTGACTCTGATGCATGCTGGAAGTTGGCACTGGTTCTCAGCAGGACCTCACGTGACAATCACCTGGGGAGAGGAGGGAGAAT
>CAUYRT010031859.1:0-27840 GCA_963574885.1 Lepilemur ruficaudatus | reverse complement strand
ACTCTGTTGCCCGGGCTAGAGTGCCGTGGCGTCAGCCTAGCTCACAGCAACCTCAAACTCCTGGGCTCAAGCAATCCTTCTGCCTCAGCCTCCCAAGTAGCTGGGACTACAGGCATGTGCCACCATGCCTGGCTAATTTTTTTTTTTCTATATATATTTAGTTGGCCAATTAATTTGTTTCTATTATTAGTAGAGACAGGGTCTCGCTCTTGCTCAGGCTGGTTTCGAACTCCTGACCTTGAGCAATCCACCCGCCTCAGCCTCCCAGAGTGCTAGGATTACAGATGTGAGCCACCGCGCCCGGCCTTCTAACTGGCCCTTTAGACATGAGCCTGGCATAGCTGGCTCTGCAATTTTTTCGTAGTCTCTTTTGCTCAAGAGAAATGCAATTAATTTCTCACTGCCAGCATGAGAGGTTTCACCTTTCACAATTGGAGTGCATACGGCCATTTGCCCACAAAAAAACATTTATTTTTAGTTAAGCTATTGATTGCCTTTACCTGTCTTTGTCAGAAGAATATGGCTTATCCTTCTTTTGTCAATCAGTTGCCTCACTTGAGATGGGCAATAGTTACTATCAGCCTCTCCAGGGCTTCCTACCTTCTCTTAATGCTGTCTTCAACAACCTACGAAATGCACATGTATCACTGCAAAGGACTAACAAGGATGGGTGTGGGCCATGTTTAAAGTTAAGTGATCTATTGTGTTTTATACATGATTGACACTGATAGGATGTGTTCTCATCTGTAGGCTCAGGGAAGAATTTATGGAAAAATTAAAGAAGAAAACTTTGTTAGTCCTAAAGAAGAAGTGAAACTTGAAGCTCATATCAGAGTGCCGTCCTTTGCTGCTGGCAGAGTTATTGGAAAAGGAGGCAAAACGGCAAGTACTTCAGCAAAACCTGTGCAGTGGTATGAAAGGGCAAGCGTTGAAAGGTACTTAGGAGTTCCAAGTCCCTGAATTTTGGCTAATTTATAGAAAGCAGGACCATCTTGACCAAGGTTTGGAGATGATTGCTTTTTGTATCCTGTCTGTTGATGTCAGCTACTAGTCAAAGTAACACATCTCTTTCAGGCCACTTTGTGTGAGACGACTGTCCCATATTCATAAAGGGCATTTATTGAGCATTATATTTTCATGTAATTTAGCTGTTTGTTTTACAAAGGATGATACGAATGGAAAATTTTTTTTAAAACTTCCACCTATAGGCTGGGCGTGGTGGCTCATGCCTGTAATCCTAGCACTCTGGGAGGCCGAGGCGGGTGGATCGCTCAAGGTCAGGAGTTCAAAACCAGCCTGAGCAAGAGAGAGACCCCGTCTCTACTAAAAATAGAAAGAAATTAATTGGCCAACTAAAACTATATAGAAAAAATTAGCCGGGCATGGTAGCTCATGCCTGTAGTGCCAGCCACTCGGGAGGCTGGGGCAGGAGGATTGCTTGAGCCCAGGAGTGTGAGGTTGCTGTGAGCGAGGCTGACGCCACGGCACTCTAGCCCAGGCAACAGAGTGAGACTCTGTCTCAAAATAAATTCCATCTACAACTTGTTACCTCTATAACTGGAAAAAAGCAAATGGCTTCCAGTCTCTCTAATACATACAGCTTCTAAGTCATTTTCAAAGCTATTTACAGTTTTGAAGTGATTGATGAGAGTATAATACTTTGGAATCGGACTTTCAGGATTTCAGTCTGCTTCTGCTATTCACTTGTGTAACTGGGCGAATCAGTTTCTTTGAATGAGCCTTAGTTTTAATTATCTTGAAATGGGGATAATACTAATAATCTCATACAATTACTACTGTGTTAAACGTAATTTGTAAAGTAGTAGCTCAGTGTCTGGCGCATAGTAAATACTCAGGAAATCGTAGTTTTAAAATTCCACTTAACGTGATTTTTACTTCTCATTCAGGTGAATGAGCTCCAGAATCTGTCAAGCGCAGAAGTTGTTGTCCCTCGTGACCAGACGCCTGATGAGAATGACCAAGTGGTTGTCAAAATAACTGGTCACTTCTATGCTTGCCAGGCAAGTGGGATCTAAAATAAGCTCTTCTGCATCTTGCTGAAATGGAAGTGATTCTCACATGAGTATTCCCACCCCATACAAATATTTAAAGTTATCTGATTGATGTGTGACACTTTTAATCTCTCTTTTAGCAGGTGATTTCCGAGACTAGCAAACTGACTAGTACATACCTTTAATCTTCAAATGGATTTCTGTTTGAAGTTGTTGAAATGGAGTACTAAAATAACTTGTAATAACTTTTGATCAGGTAGAATTTTCAAATCTCTGTCCTTTTGCAGGTTGCCCAGAGAAAAATTCAGGAAATTCTGACTCAGGTAAAGCAGCACCAACAGCAGAAGGCTCTACAAAGTGGACCACCTCAGTCAAGGCGGAAGTAAAGGCTCAGGAAACAGCCCTCCACAGAGGCAGATGCCAAACCAAAGACAGATTGCTTAACCAACAGACGGGCGCTGACCCCCTATCCAGAATCACATGCACAAGTTTTTACCTAGCCAGTTGTTTCTAAGGACCAGGCAACTTTTGAACTCCTGTCTCTGTGAGAATGTATACTTTATGCTCTCTGAAATGTATGACACCCAGCTTTAAAAAAAAAAAAAAATAAGGGGGGAGGGGAGGGAAAGAGAGGAGCGCTCTGCACTTCCCTTTGTAGTCTCACAGTGTAACATTTTAATTTTTCTTACTATTCCCCCATAATGCAAGAAATTGGCTTAATGATGCATCCACTAAATTCCTCGAATATAAATAGATTGCTCCTAAATCCAATTGGTAAAATTGGATCTCAATAATTATCACAGGAACTTAAATGTTAAGCCATTAGCATAGAAAAACTGTTCTCAGTTTTATTTTTATCTAACACTAACATGAATAACCTAAGGGAAGTGCCGAATGGTGTTGGCAGGGGTATTAAACGTGCATTTTTACTCAACTACCTCAGGTATTCAGTAATACAATGAAAACAAAATTGTTCCTTTTTTTGAAAATTTTATATACTTTATAAAGATAAAAGTCCAACCGTTTTTTAAAAAATAAATTTAAAATTTAACACCTATCAGCTAACAGACAAATAATTGAGAAAGAATTTTACTTCTGGCTGGTGACAGTTAAGCTAGAAAATTAATTTCAGGTTTTTTGAGGCTTTCGACACAGTTATTAGTTGAAAAATCCAATAAATGTTCAAGGATATGGAGCAGTGCCTATATTTGGAGAACAGCGATACCATTTATTCTTTCATTTATAGTTGGGAAAGTTTTCAATGGTACTAACAGAGCAAAGTGGTGGCAGGAGGATTTGGAACGGCTGGTTTAGATGGCTTTAGGAGACTTCAGTTTTTTTGTTTAGCTACATGACTGAGTGCATAAATGCTTCGTGCTTTTGACTATCACTACCTAAAGAAAGTGCATCGATGAAGAGATGCAAGACTTTAAACTGATTGGCAAAAAGCAAGATTCAGCTTGTCTTACAGGATGCTTAGTTTGCCAATACACTTCAGACCAGATGGTCTCCACTTTGAGCAGACTCTGAAAGTAATTGCTTTGTGAAGACCAAGGGGACAGTCAGAGATGGTATGACAGTGTTTGAAGGCAACAAAGGGCTACATCTTCACATGCCCAGCACTGTCATGAGCCTCACTAAGCTATTTTGAAGATTTTTAAGTAATGATAAATCAAAAGGAAGTCCACCCAAAATATTACATAAAATGCAGTAGGATTTCTGTGTACTCTGCAACCAGTTATTTGAAAGTAAGTCAAAAGGTAGAGGATACATGAAAACAGTTTTTGGAATATAATTTGAATGACTGTGAAAACATTTGACCTTTGATGCTGAACTGTTTGTCCATTCCTTAACTTGATGGCAAAGCCCCGTTATGTACAATTGTGTGGGTGTGGGTGGTCTCCAAGGCCATGCTGCTCTCTGAATTGTTTTTGTGTTGCATTTGTTAGTAGGATGATCACAGTCATTAACACTGATCTGAAGGGCATATATAATAACCCTTAAATCAGTTTGCCTCATTCATATTTCAAGATGAATTTCTACACATACTAGGTAAGTTTTTCTGAAGATCAGCACATCAGTTAGACATTTTGGAAATTATTTGAAATGTTTTCAGAAAACCAGTTTATTTTGTAGTTTTATCCAAAATATTTTTGTCACTGGATTCGCTTAGCAGTCATAATTTTTTTTCCATACAATGAATTGCTAAAAAAAAAAAAAAAATCAGACTGGCTCTCGTTGGATTTCAGGTGGGATGTGTTTTAAGGCCAGAGTTCTTCCTCAATATTTGATTTTTTTCTAATATTTGATTTTTTAAAAACACAAGTGCTGCATTTCTATCTGCTGGTTTAAATTCTGTCATTTCACTTCTAGCCTTTTAGTGTGGCAAATCATTTTACTTTTACTTAAGCATTGGTAATTTGGAGTATTTGGTACTAGCTAAGAAATAATTCTATAATTGAGTTTTTGTACTCATCATATATGGATCATTCCTCCTCTATAATGTGCCCCAAATGCAGCTTCATTTTCCCAATACCTTGATGCAGAATAAAGTTTTTCATCATTTAGGTGCAGCTTGTTATGTGGAGTGTTTTACTTTTGGTTTTCAAAGGAATGTGAATGTTCTGAATTTGAGTTTTTCAAACTCCAAACTTAACAGATTTTTGGTAATACTATGTCAATCTTGAAATAACTGTCTACTGGTAAATTAGTTTCTCCAGCCATGCTACTTAATGTGAACCCTGATAATACCTCTGTTGTTGCACATGAACTAAGGAGTAGTTTTCTAGAGTTTTTATATCATTTGGAATATTCTGGAAGGGTTCAGAAGTCCTTCTAGAAGAGTATCTTGGTATTTACTACTGTCTCCTATCATCACCTAAAAGAATACATAATGGGACCAGTGGTGTGATGATGTCGTTTTAAAATTTTTTTGGCCATTCTGTTGAACAGTATAATTTATATTTAAACAAAACTCATTTTTAAAAATCTGACCAGAGAGCTCAGGTTAAAGCACAGGAGCCAGTGCTAACTATAAAAAATCCTGATGGGATTTCAGGCATAAAGGGATCATGTTAAAATTTTGGTTTGTATGTACTGATTCTTGGTGCAAGTATTAGCTCATTTATGTACAGTCTCTGTATGAAGCATGAGGTAGATAAGACTTATACTAACAGCAATGTAACCAAGGAGCTGGGATATAGGAGCTATATTTTCCAAGAAGTGACTCAGTCCGAATCTGAAATGACTAAAGCAGTCCATATAATTTTATTCACATTTGAACTCCACTGGAGTCAGAGTCAGATGAAGTATCATCTTCTATTCCAAGAATGAAGTCTTCAGGTAATGTCTCAGGTGGTATTTGAGCTAACTGGTCATCGTAAGAACGCAGGGTCCATAACTTCTCTAATTCATAGATTTCTCTTGTTTCTGGAAGCATCAAATGTAGCACCATGCTGCCTGTCAGGGATAGATAGGAGTTACAAGGAAGTTCATTTGCTTTTATTCTCATGATCTCACAACACTCCAGGAACTATAGAGCAGTGGTTTGTGAAGTATGGTTCCCAGATTAGCATCACCTGGGAACTTTTTAAAAATGCAAACTGTGGACCCCATCCCAGCAAGACTACCGGAGAAGTGATGCCGTGCCTGTCCCAGTGCATCATATAGGAGGTACGTGATGTCAATATGAAACATTACTGGTGATGATAACTTTAAGTAACTAAAGGTAGCCTGCCAGGTTTCTCTTGGGAGACAAGTACCACATTTCTGCACATCCTATGAGCAAAGCACTGACTGCCTCATGGTTCTGGATTATCTTTTCAACGATGTCTGTATAGTGAATATACTGTCTCCAGTGCAAAGGGCAGTTTTAGCAACATTTCTCAACAGACAATTTTTGATTGTCATAATTGGGGAGAGGGATATTGCTAAACATCCTACAATGCATAAGAGACACCCACCTCCTCTGCCCCCAAAACAAAATTACCTGGTTGTGACAAAGATGAGAAGTCTACTTCCTGCCAATTATAAAGGACATGGAAACCCTAATCTGAGATCCTCTTACAACTGTGAGTGTCATCTGGCCCCTCTGTTGCCCTTATGGGATCTGGGGTTCAGAAAACGAATACAAAATTGATGATGCTGGTAACTGCTGTAATAAACTACCCTTTGTCTCTAACCCCAGAATAGTCTTGTAACTGGTAGGACAACTTATTGGCTTGCAAGTAGGATAAAACTGACTCCTCACACTTCTTAAATATCTTGTTGGGAGATGCTTAGAAACTGCACATATTAATATCCAAACTTGGGCCCGGCGCGGTGTAATCCTAGCATTCTGGGAGGCCGAGGCAGGTGGATTGCTCAAGGTCAGGAGTTCAAAACCAGCCTGAGCAAAAGCAAGACCCCGTCTCTACCAAAAATAGAAAGAAATTAACTGGCCAACTGAAAATATATAGAAAAAATTAGCCGGGCATGGTGGCGCATGCCTGTAGTCCCAGCTACTCCGGAGGCTTGAGCCTGGGAGTTTGAGGTTGCTGTGAGCTAGGCTGACGCCACGGCACTCTAGCCCAGGCAACAGAGTGAGACTCTGTCTCAAAAAAAAAAAAAAATACCCAAACTTGTTAGATCTTTACAAATTTCTAGTCCTTTTCTATACCCAGAATGACCCTCATTTATTTATGGCTGAGGTCACATGCATCCCAGCCTCCAAGAGGCCTTCTACCACCACTAAGGGATCTCTCCTATCTCTGTCATTCACCTTTTGTCAACTATACCCCTGACCTGTGATTCTACGCATTATACATATGTATACACACCATATAGTATGCCTTGGATGAAAATTCATGTGATTAACAGCACCTGGATTGTAATTAAACTTGTTAAATTTTTAAACTCTTACATGGAAATGCACTCAGCAATTTTGATCTCAATCCTTTTGCGACTGGAAATAAGTTTAGTGTAATACCAATATTTATCTGTGAAATATGCCAAGTATGTCAAAATAACTTACCAAAATCCACACACAGCCAGTCGTCAGTGTCCTTCCCTTCAATCTTAACGTGAGGCTCACTCTTATATTTCAGGTATTTGTACTGAAAAAAGCAGGTTGTTTATTAAAGGGAGAGGAGATGGGAGAAACATTTGTGCACAAAAATTAGTTACATTTTTATACACCAACAATAAGCAACCTGAAAGGAAACTAAAGAAAACAATTCCCATTTACAATAGCATCAAAAAAAAAGATACTTAGGAATAAACTTAACCACAGGGGCAAAAGACTTGTACACTGAAGACTGTAAAATATTGCTGACAGAAATTAAAGATACCCCATATTCATGGATTAGAAGACTTAAAAAGCAGTCTGCAGATTCAGCAAATATCTATCAAAAAGAAAAATCCATCCTACCATTCATATAGAATCTCAAGGGGTGTCAAATAGGCAAAAGTATCTTGTAGAAGAACAGAGTTGGCAGTCTCACATTTTTTATCTCAAAGCTTTCCAAAGTTACAGTAATGAAAACAGTATGGTACTCTGTCATAAAGACTTACAGACCAATGGAGTAGAAGAGAGAACCCAGTTAAGAGTTAAACCAATGCAGAAGGACAGTCTTCCAACAAATGGTACAGAGGAAATGATATCCTAACTCAAAATTGATTACATACTTGACCATAAGACCTAAAACTATAATATAAAACTCTTGGCTGGGCGCGGTGGCTCACACCTGTAATCCTAGCACTCAAAGGCCAAGGCGGGAGGATCACTCAAGGTCAGGAGTTCGAAACCAGCCTGAGCAAGAGTGAGACCCCATCTCTACTATAAAAAGAAAGAAATTAATTGGCCAACTAAAAATATATAGAAAAAATTAGACAGGCATGGTGGCGCATGCCTGTAGTCCCAGCTAGTTGGGAGGCTGAGGCAGGATCGCTTGAGCCCAGGAGTTTGAGGTTGCTGTGAGCTAGGCTGACGCCACAGCACTCTAGCCAGGGCAACACAGACTCTGCCTCAAAAAAAGACAAGAAAACGGGAAAACTTCATGATATTGGTTTGGCAATGGTTTCTTGGATATGACACTGAAGGGAGAAGCAACTAGAAAGTAATAATTGGGCTTAATCAAAATTAAATACTTTTGAGTAGATGAAAGGATACTTTCACCAGACACAGTGGCTCACCCCTGTAATCCTAGCACTTTAGGAGGCTGAGGAGGGGAGGATGGCTTAAGGCCAGGAGTTTGGGAACAGCCTAAGCAACATAGCAAGACCCTTGTCTGTACAAAAAATTTAAAAATTAGTCTGGTGTGGTGGCACGTGCCTATAGCCCTAGCTACTCTGGAAGCTGAGCTGGGAGGATCACTTGAGCCCTGGAGTTTGAGGTTTCAGTGAGCTACCATGCTCTCCAGCTGGTCAACAGAACAGAGCAAGATCCTGTCCCAAGGTGGGTGGAGGGGGAAAGATACTCTAAACATATCCAGAATATACAAAACTTTTACATCTCAACAAAAATAACAAGCAAAAAAACTCCTAATTTTAACACATTGACTGACATGCCAGAACAATATTTTTCCTTGGGGCTGTGGTATTTTCTTACAAAAATAGAATAAAAACTTTGAAAACAATGATCCTTTCTAATTTAATGAAAATTTTGTTATTTTCTATTTAAAGTGTTTTTCTTTTTTTTGAGACAGAGTCTCACTCTGTTGCCCGGGCTAGAGTGCCGTGGCATCAGCCTAGCTCACAGCAGCCTCAAACTCCTGGGCTCAAATGATCCTTCTGCCTCAGCCTCCCCAAGTAGCTGGGACTACAGGCATGCACCACCATGCCTTGCTAATTTTTTCTATATATTTTTAGTTGGCCAATTTCTATTTTATAGTAGAGACGGGGTCTCTCTCTTGCTCAGGCTGATTTCGAACTCTTGACCTTGAGCAATCCTCCTGCCTCGGCCCTTCAGAGTGCTAAGATTACAGCTGTGAGCCACTGTTCCCGGCCAAAGTGTTTTTCTTGACTTGTTGGGCTTACATATAATTTAAAAGTTTATACATAAATAGAAAAATGAAATGTATTGACTTCTATTCATTTAATCCACATTTTTAGAATTCAATTGTCAATATTAATTGTAACAATAAGAACATCAGTAAGATTTTCACAAACCAACTGCAAGGTTTTGGACAAGTTTTGCTTCCCGGGCTCAAAACTAGTGTGAGTTAACTACAACTCACATGGCAGTTAATGTGTTAAAATGGGCAAAGGGCCGGGTGCGGTGGCTCATGCCTGTAATCCTAGCACTCACGGATGCTGAGGTGGGAGGATTGCTCAAGGTCAGGAGTTCGAAACCAGCCTGAGCAAGAGCGAGACCCTGTCTCTACTAATAATAGAAAAAAATTAATTGGCCAACTAAAACTACATAGAAAAAATTAGCAGGGCATGGTGGCGCGTGACTGTAGTCCCAGCTATTCAGGAGGCTGAGGCAGAAGGATCACTTGAGCCCAGGAGTTTGGGGTTGCTGTGAGCTAGGTTGACACCACGATACTCTAGCCCAGGAAACAGAGTGAGACTCTGTCCCGGAAAAAAAAAGTTGGGGGGGGAAGGATTTGAATAGTCATTACTCCAAAGAATATATACAAATGGCCAATAAGCAAATGAAAATATGCTCAACATCATTAATCTTTAGGGAACTGCAAGTTAAAACCGAAATGGGTTATCACTTCACACCCATTTGGATGCCTGTTATTAAGGAAAAAAAAACAAAAAGTAAGTGCTGAGTAGGATGTGGAGAAACTGGAAAAACCTTTGTCGGACTATAAAATGGTGTAGCCACTATGGAAGAGTATGGTAGCTCCTCAAAAAATTAAAAACAGCATCACCATCTTACCTAGTAATTCCATTTTCGGGTACACACCCAAAAGAATTAAAGGTAGGGACATAAACAGTATTTCTACATACATATTTATAGCAGCATTATTCACAACAGCCAAAAAGAGAATACAACCTAACTGTCCATCAGTGGATGAATGGATAAAAATATGGTATATAAAAAAGATAAAATATTATTCAGTCTTACAAAAGAAAGCCAGTCTGGACAACATAGCAAGACCCTGTCTTTATTTAAAAAATAAAAAAGCCAGGCACAGTGTTCTACACCTATAATCCCAGCTACTGGGTAGGGCTGAGACAAAAGGATCAACTGAACCCAGGAGTTTGAGGCTTACCCGAGCCAGTGGCTCATGCCACTGCACTCTAGCCTGGGCAATAGAGTAAGACCTTGTCTCTTTGAAAAAAAAATACAGCCACTTGCTACAACCTGGATGAATCTTAAACACATTATGTTAAGTGACGTAAGTCAGGCACAACAAAAGGACAAATACTGAAATACCATATGATTCTACTTACACAAGTTACTGAAGAGTGGTCAAATTCATAGAGACAAAAAATAGAATGGTGGTTGCCTGGGGAAGAGGGAATGGGGAGTTGCTGTTTAACAATCGTTTCTAAGTTGTCTTAACTCCACTGCACCATTACATCTGATAGAGACCCTGTCTAATAACTCTTTTCTGGGCTCTCCTGTTCTCTTCCTATCTCTCCAACTACCACTTTTTTGGGCAATTTTCCTCTGCTCTGTCATGTTGCACCAGGACTCTGTGTTCAGTCCCCTTATTTCACAACCCTTCTCTAGGCAATCCCATCTATTTTTAGTCTTTTTTTTTTTTTTTTTGAGACAGAGTCTCACTCTGTTGCCCGGGCTAGAGTGCCGTGGTGTCAGCCTAGCAACAGCAACCTCACACTCCTGGGCTCAAGCAATCCTCCTGCCTCAGCCTCCCTGGTAGAGCTGGGACTACAGGCACACACCACCATGCCCAGCTGATTTTTTCTATATACTTTTAGTTGGCCAATTAATTTCTTTCTATCTTTAGTAGAAATGGGGTCTCACTCTTGCTCAGGTTGGTTTCAAACTCCTGACTTTGAGCGATCCTCCCACCTCGGCCTCCGAGAGTGCTAGAATTATGGCGCACCCGGCCCTATCTTTAGTCTTAACTATCTCCTTTATGACCAATTTCCAACAGGGCAAGAGAGATTATGTTGCCCTGTAGAATGGTACCATAATCAGCTGGAGACCTCCAAGTACAGCTTTTTCCTTATTCTGATTCATATTGAGTCCAGTTGAAAAATGACCCACCTTCCCTCAGCTAGACTTGTGAATTCACAGGACAAGGACTACATCATTTTCATTTTTACCTTCCCAATATCCAGCACAGTGCTTGGGAACACAGGACATGCTCAAACACTTTAATTAAACAATAGGCCACCACTGTCCAATAGAATGTTTCTGCAATTATGGAAATATTTTATGGCTTATATGGTAGCCATTGACCACATGTGACTACTGAGTACCTGAAATATGGCTAGTACAGCTGTAGAGCTCAATTTTTAAATTTATAATTAAATGGGCACATTCGCTAGTGGCTACCGTATCAAACAGTGCTGCTCTAGAACTCTCCCTGGCTTACACTGTCTCCTAGCTTGCCTCAAGTTATTTTTGTGTTTTTCCTTGTGGTCACAAGAGACAAGAATAGAAATACCCTAACTCTATAGAGCTGGATATTGGTTCCCATACCTTTCACTATCAAAGAACCTAAAATACTATGCAAATTCTGAAAATTTGGGCTTCTTATGTAATCTCACATGGTGAGTTTACTCTAAGTGTTGCTCCTCAGCCTCATGTACTGATTATTCCATTCAGTTAATGATCCAAAAGAGAAAAGAAAACATCCTACCATTTTCACAATGTAGTAGGCCATGGCATGTAAGTGTCGGGGTGAAGTTCCACTACCAATCACAAAGTAATCTGTGTACTTCATTTCTGGAGGAACCTTGATCACACAAATGTCTCTTGCATTCTCTTGCCTCAGTAGTAAAACCATCATATCAATGTCAAACTTGGGACCAATATGATCTGAAATGCACAAATATTTATGTCAGATGGCCAAGTAGAAGACAGACTTGTATGCATCAGAGATGGAGGCAGCTGACAGTGAAACTGCTCCTCCATGAGAGTATTTAGATTTAAAATGTTTTGAAAGATGGCAGGGCCCAGGCCTCCTGGAAGCTGAACCTGGGCATCACCATCATATAGCACTGTTCAACCTTTATTGTCAGCATGCTCAGATTACACAGTGCCACTATACATCCTTTTCTATTACCATACGTGAGCAGAAACACACATCAGTGACAAGAGACTTTCTGTTCACTAGTACTTGAAATGAGCAAGCATCTCTAACACAGAAAGGCTATACAAAGAAAAACAGCAGCACAAAGTCGTGAAGAGGGGATATCCTGGGACATGTTAAAATCAATCTCGGACATAAAGGGTCACAGTACTAGAACAGTGAGGTAGAAGGGTTCTAAGGTACCATCTGGTCCAAAACCTTCAATTGAGGGGTGAAACAAGCCTAGCATAATTAGTGTGGCCTAAGATTAATCAATGAGGGAGCTAAAATTTTAAGTAATTTTCACTTTGAACCTTCAAGTTTTTCTTATAAAGCATTTGGATTGTTAACAACTGTTAATCTATAAAAAAATATATATTTTTCCTGTAGAGATTTAGATATTCTGCTCTTCAGCTTGGAGTATTATAACCTGTAAACTTATAGCTCTCTTAAGTTTCAAAGCTGACTCCAAAGAACCTAGTAGCTAAGTCCACTAAGACCTCTCTGTCTCATAATCTTTCTCAGATGTGATCTGTTTACCATCTCTCAAGTTTCTAAAAAAGGTTAGCAATAATTAAAGGGTCTTAACTTGGACCCATCCCCTATCAGCGCTTCTGACCCACCCCTTAGCCCTCAGCCCCTAGCTCGCTCTCAGAATCCTCATGCTCACACTCCCGACAAATCCATTTCCCAGGACGCTAGGAGGAGCGTGAAGGGGGATGAGGACGGTGAGGTGGTGGTGCCAAGGGTCCGGACAGCTAGGGTTTTGGAGACGACAGTTCATCTCTTGAGCTCACAGATTCTTAACTGTGAAACGAGAAGGTTGGCGCCAACAACCGCTGAAGTCCCTGCCAGCTCTGGATCTGCAGAAATTGTGTGACTCGGGAGAAATGCATTAAGAGGGGAACCCAGGGCCGCCTTCGCCCGGACCCGGTTCCTGGCTGCCCGGAAAAGACCGCTTTCGCTCTCCGCGCCCGTACCTGCTGCGCTCAACTCTGGGCGTCCCTCGCCGGCCGTCTCCTCCGCCTGCTCCTCCAGGCGGGGCCCGCTGTGCAGGCCACGGCCACGCACAAGGCCGGGGGTCAGGCAGGCCCAGCGGAAGGCTGGTCCCGCAGGAAGCCGTTCCACGGCCAGCCCAAGCCGGGGCCGGGTTCCAGACGCTACGGGGAACAGGGTTCTGCGCCACAACAGCGTCCCGAGCCGCCGTGCCACACAGCCACCCGACCCCATTGCCGTCGGCGGCGCGGGCCAGGGCTGCACAGAGCCAGAGCAGGTTCTGCGACTTTTGATTGGCCCGGTCAACACGCGCGGCGCGGAAATTCTACGTCAGACGCGTGGGCGGAGTCAGGACCCGAAGGCCGGGCCATGGGCGGAGTCTTGAGGCGTGAACCGGAAGCGCTGTCTCGAGATTAGGCTTCGTAGGAGAGGACGGCTTGGTTTGATTGCCCGCTGTCTTTGCCCTGTGTTGTAGTGATGCTCTGCGCCGTCGTCTTTGTTTTTTGATCTGTGTCCGTACATTAAATGTAAGCCTCAGGAAGGCAGAGATGTTTGTTTTAACTGTTCTCTGCACAGCGCCTACTGAATGTACAGAAGTTGCCGCTGTTGATTAGACTGGGATTAGTATGCGTAAATTTCTGCCTTCTCTCATTACCAAAAAATATTCCAGATTCTCTTGCAAATTTGAAATCTCATGAGAAAAATGTTATCAGGGCTAGGGTGAGGTAGGAGGCAGAGATGTAAAGGACCATTTGGAAAACGTTCTTAGGTTGGCCCTCCAGCGACACCACCTGCGTGGGAGGAGTTTCCACCAATAGACCACACCTGGGGACCACCTCTGTGCGAATCAGGCATGCTGAGGTGCAGTTATACTATTAAATCACAGGATTTGAGAACCGAAGAAGACCCAGAGGGAGAAAAACTACTCAGGGCCATCCATATACGTAGTGGCCAAGCTAGAACCAGAAACCAAGTTTCTGAACTTAAAGGCCTGGTAACTTATAAAAGGAAGGCTTCCTAGAGTGGATAGTAAAACGGGGTAAATATTCCAAATGCCGGGAAGAGTGCCAATCACTTACTCAAAAATGTTTGATACAAGGCGGGGCGTGATGGCTCACGCCTGTAATCCTAGCACTCTGGGAGGCCGAGGGGGGTGGATTGCTCAAGGTCAGAAGTTCGAAAACAGCCTGAGCAAGAGCCAGGCCCCGTCTCTACTAAGAAATAGAAAGAAATTAATTGGCCAACTAAAAATACATACAAAAAGAATTAGCCGGGCATGGTGGCGCATGCCTGTAGTTCCAGCTACTTGGAAGACTGAGGCAGGAAGATCACTTGAGCCCAGGAGTTTGAGGTTGCTGTGAGCTAGGTTGACACGATGACACTCTATCCCAGGCAACAGAGTGAGACTCCGTCTCAAAAAAAAAAAAAATGTTTGATACATTATTTTAAAGAAATAAACTCCAGCTAATCCTAGCACTCTGGGGAGGCTCGCTTGAGGTACTAAAAATAGAAGGAAAAAAAATTAGCTGGGCAAGGCGGCTCATGCCTGTAGTCCCAGCTACTCTGGAGGCTGAGGCAGGAGGATCACTTGAGCGCAGGAGTTGGAGGTTGCTGTGAGCTAGGCTGCCGCCACAGCACTCTAGCCCAAGCAACAGAGCAAGACTCCATCTCAATCAATCAATAAGAAATAATATAAAGTTAAGTCTCCTCTGCCCTCCAGTTCCAGTGCCATCTGTAATTCCGTTTCCCCACAGACGTGAATTTGGTGTTTCTCCCAGATTTTACCATCATTTTATGTTCCCACTCTTGTCTCTGAACATCCCAAACCTGCTTTACCACCTGTATTTGCCATCTCGTTTAATGGATCATCATCCCCCCAAATCTCTCAAACCCTGGACTTCATTCAGTCCAGAATCACCCTGCAACAAAAAAATCTGTTGTCAAATCCTGCTATGCTACCTCCAAAATATTTTTTTAATCCAGCTTCTCATCTTTATTCCTACTTCTCTTTAGTCCAAGCCTTCATTACCTCTTGCCCAATTATGGAGACAACCTCCTACCTGGCTCTCCTGTCTCCAGTCTGTCTCTACTCTTTTCATACTCCATGCTGCCAGTACTGCCAACTACAATTATTTTAGCCTTACCTGCTTTTTGCTGTTTTCCAAACTCACCATTCCATTGCAATGCCAAGTTTTGCATACACTATTGTCTTTATAGAGCACCCTTTTCCCATCATTTCACACGACAAAATTAGACTCACTCTGTAAGACCTAAGATATTAAGCAATCTCGTCCTACTCTCCCAGATGGTCTCTCAGAAACCCCTCATCCTCTTTTTCATAGATGTCTGTAACATTTACTGTGTTTGATTGGATAAGTTACTGGGAAACACTTAGATTTAATTCCAGCTTATCTGTTAATTATCAGTGTGCTACTGAAGTTAATCTCTGAGGCTTAATTTCCTCATCTGTAAAATGGGAATGATTCCCTCTTCATAGAGTTGTCTTGAAAAAATTGAATAAAACAAGCAATATGAATTATATACCATAGTACTTGGCATGTAGTAATCATATAGAAATTGGTATATTACCTGTGTACAAATTGGCGTCATGGGGAGGAAATGCCTTGAACTGTCATTCTGATAAAGCCCATGAGAAAAAGCCCACGAGACACACACATGTGGTCAAATTTAGATTAACTTGCAGCAAGGGAGACTGCACACCATGGAAGAGTGAGTAGAAGGAGCTCTGTTTAGGGCGTGGACTTGTGCTGAATGAGTCTAAGGAGAGATCAGAGGAACAGCTGGGGATTGGGTGCTGCCCTGAAGCAGGGACAGGTTAGCCATTGTGTATCTCAGTAATTGTTGTTCAGGAGACAGGAGAGTGTTCACAGAGCCTGGGATATTAATCACTCACAAGAGTTGCATGGCCTGGGGAGAATCATGACCCAGTAGAAACACTGTTTTAGGTTCTGTTAGTAACATCACATTCTGTATTACCAGGGCTGAGAAACAGACTTAGAGTCCTGTTCCTTAGAATATGAAAGTTAAGGTAAATGTGGAATGTTATACTTGGGGTAGGAGTGATGACTAAGCTGTCTCTGTGTGGAATGATGTGAAATGACCCCCACGTCTTAGAGACTGTAGACAAGACTGCGTTAATTAAAAAGAAAAAAAAAAACAGGAGGTTTATACTTTAGAAAAAGGAGAGCTTTATTTCTCGTGAAGAGTTCTCAGCTCGAAGTGGCCATTCTGGCTGTCTGGGAAACACTGTTCCAGCACAAGCCAGGAACATGTGTTTTAAGTGAGAGGTAAAAGGGATCAGGATTTTATACTGAGCGGGGTGGCTAATTATACATTTTTAACAAGCTACAGGAGGAGTCATGAATATTTATGAAGAGAAAATGTGCATGTATAATTGTACTTTACACCTCCCATCAAGTTGTGGCTGGGAACTCAGTTTTTTTTTTAATTATGGGTACATAATAGTTGTATATCTTTATAGGGTGCATGTGAATGTTTTGGGCACTCAGAGGCTTTTTTCTGGGGTCCCCTTGGCTGAGAGGGGTCTGTTCAGTCAGGGTGGGGACAGCTTCAGATTTTATTTTTATTTAGTTCACAACTCGGATATTTCATTCTCATTGAAATGATTCCAAACACCAGTTTTTCATCATCTGTGATTTCAGAGACACAGTTTTCCAGCACTATGTCCTTAATGTTAATTACCAAGCCATTTTTACAGGTCATATTTCCTACCTGAGGTAAATACTTGGGGAATTGGCTGTTACCTGTTAGAGAGGTCCTCAGAATGCCCCCTCCCCACTGGGCCATCTACTCTTGGGCAGAATCAGAAGGGGAGGGAAGTTTGGGTGCTGAGCCGGAGGGTTGAAGCTAGAAGCAGCTTCCTGAGGGAGTCACAGGAATTATATGTTAACTACAAGTCCACAACTTCCAGTACTTTCCAATTACGGAACCTAATTATATCCCTGGTGTGTTAACTCAGGAGCCCCCTTTTTGTTCTGTTAGCGGCAAAGCCAAAAGGCTCCCAAATTTGTTTCCTGGGGCTTCTTAGCAAGGTGGGAAGCTGCAGTCACAGAGACTGTCCTACAACTAGCCCTAGGGATTGGGGAGATGGTAGGGACACCACTCTGGGAGATGACACCAGGGAGACCTCAAGACCCTGCCTCACGGAGAACAGAGAGACAGGAAGCAGAGCAGGCTGGGCCAGAGAAAGGCCAGGGACTAAACTAGAGAAAGACTGAGCAAGCCTCCTGGACGCACACACACTGCACCACCGGGCCCTTAACACCACAGATTACTCATCTGGCACATAATTGGTTAATATATGAGTGACTAAATTTATATAGTTGTGGGACTGGGAAGTATATCAAGTCCAACTTTTGCTTACTCCATGCATGAATTTATTACACATCTGTGGACAACAAACCCTCTTTTGATTGCAAAGGACCCTCAGATCCACATATACATCCAGCATTGTCTTTGGGCTGAATAAATATGTCTCTCGCAGCAAATGAGTTTGGATGGGATTGCAAGTCAATGACATATGTTATTTAAGAATGTTGCTTAGTTTAATGTAGCTTTTTGTCATGCATGTATTCATTGACAGGTATTTAAAGAGCCACACATTTTAAAACAAATGGCCATTATAACTAAAAGGTTGGGACCACTACTTTCCAGCCTCAGTGACCCTTGCCGACCTCACAGGGCAGCTCATTCCGCCACTGGGCAGCTGTAGCTATTGGTGCATACTCCTGCCTCATTTCAGTTTAATCCTTTCTCCTGGATTTGCACTCTCTCTGTACTGCTTCTGCCCTCCAGAGACCTTGCAAAAGGAAGGGCTAGGATTAAAATGACATCTCTTATAAACCTAATATGTTATAAATACTATCGTTACTTGAAAAATCGGAGTTCATTCACCTGGCCAGTAAAATATAACTCTCCATGAGAACACAGGTCTTGATAGGTAGCTTTTTATTATTCATAGCAAGTACAGAGAGCACCAGGAATATTCTCCCAAGCAGTATCTGCCCAAGGGAAAGTGGCATGGGGTTTTGATGGGGCAATAGAGGAAGAAAAAGATGTGTCCTCACATGTAGGGAAGGAGTTCCCCTTGCACATGCTGGAACACAGGGTTGTATGTTATGGAAATGAAGCTATAGTTCCTCCTGGGGTGGAGGCTTCAGCACAGTAATGAGGAAAGTTCACTTGGGTCCATCTGTAAAGCTGCCAGCATCCCTTAGGGTCTAGGTTTAGCCAGCTGGGTAGCCACGGGACTCCTAAGCAAAAGGCTGCAGAACAGGTTGATTATTCAAGTTGTTGAATTTCTGTAGTCCCTGGAATTCACTTTCCCTTCCTACTTACACAATGAATTTGTATATTATATTTCTATTTAAAAATTCTTCAGCAAATGATAGGTCATCTAAAAAAATACATAAAAATTCTTTTGTCCCCCGTTTGTAAATCTAATTGGAAGGGGGACAAAATCCGTTTAGAGAAGGTGAACAGAAACTCATTATCTTATAAACCTAGAGGTAAGGCAGTGTCTCCCTGCACCCCAAGCTCCCCAGAGGGGGTTGGAGGAGGCCAGGGTGTGTGCTGTGTGTCTGCTCGGATGTTTTGTGTGGCTTTGCCAGGCATGCCCTTCCTGCAGCAGGCACTAAGGTGAGGCCTGCGATTAGATGAACAGTCAGCCTTTGAGGAAGCACCGGGCCTGTGGTTTGAGAGCATCCCAGGTAACTGTGGCCCTCACTAGGAGGTCCCTGCACATGAGGAGACACCTCCTATGGCATTTTCTCCAGTGAGTCTGTGGCCAAGGCACAGGCTTGGTCTCCCATCACTTGTCTCGGGCAGCACCGTTTCCTCCGTTTGCAGAGCTGTTGTTTGCTCTAAACACCCACTTTGTGCCCTTGCATTCCTGGGCTCCGTCTCACAGCCAGGCTATTGTTTCTCCCGCCCCCACAGGAATTGGTGGGGACCTGAAGGCCTACCAGTCCCACTTGAACTTCACCTTCACGATGATGAATGGTCTTTCTCCTCATGCTGACGCGGGTAGGAGCAGTGTACAGGCCACTCTGAGTAGACTTATGATGCACTCCATCCCCAAGAGCCCTCACCAAGGTTCAAGCCAACAAATATTCTGGTGCCAGACCCTGAGCTAAGGGTAGAGAGGAGAAAGATGAATAAAACATAATTCCAGGCTGGGCGTGGTGGCTCACGCCTGTAATCCTAGCACTCTGGGAGGCTGAGGCAGGAGGACCGTTTGAGCTCAGGAGTTCAAGACCAGCCTGAGCAAGAGTGAGACCCTGTCTCTACTAAAAATAGAAAGAAATTAGCTGGACAACTAAAAATATATAGAAAAAATTGGGCATGGTGGCGCATGCCTGTAGTCTCAGCTACTTGGGAGGCTGAGGCAGTAGGATTGCTTGAGCCCAGGAGTCTGAGGTTGCCGTGAGCTAGGCTGACGCCACGGCACTCTAGCCCCGACAAGAGAGTGAGACTCTGTCTCAAACAAACAAACAAACAAAAAACATAATCCCTGCCCCCAAGGAGCTCCCAGACAGTAGGAGAGAGAATGATTAGAGTAAATGTCATTGATACCAGGTATTTGTATTTGGAAAGGGAGAGTCCAAACTGCTGTGGGGCACAGCAGCGACTCTGCTTCTGGCCCTGGAGAGGGCTCCGTGCGGAGGACTGATTGGACAGACCTCCTCTTGAGGTAGAGGAGAGTAGGCCACAGGGCTCCACATTATCCAACTTCAGGGGGCCCCTTTCACACTGGACTCAGGGGGAATGGCAACCCCTAAAGGGCTGCAACTTGGAGGTGCTGTTCCAGGCCAGGGGAAACAACCCCCTGAGAAGTTAATGGGTTTTTACTTCCATATCTATCCCAGCCTGTGAAATGTTTTCTTCTCAAAGCTGAACTGTGATATTAAATGATGATTCAGAGGTGCTACGGCCCCCTGACCCAAAGCCCAACGAGAGCCCTCACCCCCACTGTCTCATAAGACAAGACCTTGGCTATTTTCTTTCCACCAAAACCTAACTTCTGAGGGGTCTCTGATGTCTTTTGATCAGCTCTGTTGACGGTACAGTAAAAATTCTGCTTTGCTTTTTCTTTTCTTAATCCTAGTTTTATGAGGTTCCTCCATTTTGTAATTATGAGGTTTGAGTAATTGTGAATAGCAGATGGGTGGAACCCTGAGAACTAAACTCTCGAGGGCTGGGCTAGAGGGAATAAAGCCTGCCTCCTCTGCGGGAGCTCATTTCCCCTGATGTGACTCCTCTCTTAGGGAGTTTGTAGTTTGGGGCCAAGTCCCTGGTAGGAGCATTTTCTACCACAGCAGGGAGCCCAGAGGTGCTGGGAGAGCAGCTAAGAGTAACTTCTTCCACCTGGGGAGATGTGAGGACACCTCTCAGAGTGGGTCAAGTTTCAACTTTGGCTTTGGCCTTTACAACTCCAAACCTCTTGGTCACGCTGAAGGAAAGCAACTGACAATAGACATTCATTCCCACAGTGGCAGGCAATCAATTCTCCTATCCAAGCTGCAAGGAAATCTGAGAGGTGTAGCCAATGAGTTAGGAACACTCTGGGCTGACCCATCTAGTCTTGCTAAAATATCAAGGGGCTTCCTTAGCTCCCTGGGAAAGGTCTGAGCCCAAGTCCAGTGAGGTGTGAGTGGCTTTCAAGGACACCCCATTTCCTTTGGGTTCTCTCAGCTATTACTTGCTGCTGTGCAGCTGCTACTGTCAGGAGCAAGGTGACAAAGTGCAGCTCCCTTATCTTATTCCCTTATTTTATACCATGGACAGGAATCAACTCAAAATAGATTAAAGATTTAAACATAAAATATGAAACTGTAAAACTATTAGAAGAAAACATGGGGGGAAAACTTCACAGGCAAGGATTTTTTGGATATGGCCCCCAAAGCAAAAATAGACAAATGGGATTACATCATACTAAAAAGCTTTTGCATAACAATAGGAATAATTAACAAAGTGAAGAGACAACCCACAGAGTTGGAAAAAAATATTTGAAACTATCTGATATTTGGGTAGACTAGATTAAAATAAAAAAAATTGTAAATGATATGTTAATTAAAAAATATTTGAAACTATACATCTGATAAGGAGTTAATATCCAAAATATTTAAGGTATTCAAATGACTCCAAAACAGCCCAATTTTAAAAATGGGCAAAGAGGTCGGGCGGGGTGGCTCACTCTCACGCCTATAATCCTATCACTCTGGGATGCCGAGGCGGGAGGATTGCTTGAGCTCAGGAGTTGGAGACCAGCCTAAGCAAGAGTGAGACCCCATCTCTACTAAAGATAGAAAGAAATTAGCCAAACAACTAAAAATAGAAAAAATTAGCCAGGCATGGTGGCCTGTGCCTATAGTCCCAGCTACCGGGAGGCTGAGGCAGGAGGATCCCTTGAGCCCAGGAGTTTGAGGTTGCTGTGAGGTAGGCTGACACTATGGCACTCTAGCCCAGGCAAGAGAGTGAGACTCTCTCTCAAAAAACAAAACAAAACACAAACTAAAAATGGGCAAAGAACCTAAACAGACATTTCTCAAAAGAAGACCTGCAAATGGCCAAGAAGTTCATGAAAAAATGCTCAGCCTCACTAGGCACTAGGGAAATGCAAATTAAAACCATAGTGAGATATCACCTTACCCATGACTATTATCAAAGAGGTGAAACTTGGCAAGAATGTCGAGAAGGAGCCCTAAACACACTGTTGGTGGAAATGTAAATTAGCACAGCCATTATGAAAAACAGTACGGGGGTTCCTCAAATAAAAATAGAACTATCAGCGGGTTCGCCTGTAGTCCCAGCCACTTGAGGCTGAGGTAGGAGGATCGCTGGAGCCCAGGAGTCCTGGGATGTAGTGCACTATGCTGATCAGGCACCTGCACTAAGTTTGGCATCAATATGGTGACTTCCCAGGAGTGAGGGACAACCAGGTTTCCTAAGGAGTGGTGAACCTGCCCAGGTCGGAAACCCAGCAGTTCAAAACTCCTGTGCTGATTAATAGTGGGATCCCACCTGTGAACAGCTGTGGCAGTCCAACCTGGGCAACATAGCAAGACCCCCATGTCTATTAAAAAAAATAGAACCACAATATGATCCAGCAATCCCACTTCCAGGATTTTATCTCAGCAAAATCCATATATTGCAAGGATATCTGCATTCCCACATTCACTACAGCATTATTCACAACAACCAAGCTATGGACAGTGCCCATCAATGGATAAATGGATAAAGAAAATATAGTATATAAACAAAATGGAATACTATTCAGCCTTTAAAAAGGACAAAATTTTGTCATTTGGGACAACATTGATGAATCTATAGGACATAATGCTTACTGAAAAAAGACAGGCACAGAAAGACAAATACTGCATGATCTCACCTACATGTGGAATCTTAAAAGGTTGAATTCATAGAAATCGAGGTTAGATGGTGGTTACCAGAGGCTGGGGGAGGAGGGAGCTGCTGGTTAAAGGTTACAAAGTTTTGGCTAGACAGGAGGAGTAAGTGTTGAGATATGTTGCAGAGCAGGGTGACTACAGTCAATAATGCAGATCTCAAAATACCTAAGAGTAAATTTCAAATGTATCACCACAAAAAATGTTGGGAGGTGATGGGCATGTTAATTAATTAGCTTGATTTAATCATTCCACATTGCACAAATCTATCAAAACATCACACTGTAGGCCAGGCGAAGTGGCTTACGCCTGTAATCCTGGCACTCTGGGAGGCCAAGGCGGGTGGATTGCTCAAGGTCAGTTCAAGACCAGCCTGAGCAAGAGCGAGACTCTGTCTCAACTAAAAATAGAAAGAAATTAGCTAGACAACTAAGAATATATAGAAAAAATTAGCCGGGCATGGTGCCGCATGCCTGTAGTCCCAGCTACTCAGGAGGCTGAGGCAGGAGGATCGCTTGAGCCCAGGAGTTTGAGGTTGCTGTGAGCTAGGCTGTCGCCATGGCACTCTAGCCTGAGCAACAGAGTGAAACTCTGTCTCAAGAAAGAAAAGAAAAGAAAAAATGTAGCTACTCAGGGACCACTAACATTTGTAACATTTGTGTGGCTTTATTATATTCACTTATGTATGCACAACATTTTTGTTTCATTTTTTTTTTTTTTGAGACAGAGTCTCACTCTGTTGCCTAGGCTAGAGTGCCGTGGCCTCAGCCTAGCTCACGGCAACCTCAAATTCCTGGGCTGAAACAATCCTCCTGCCTCAGCCTCCCGAGTAGCTGGGACTACAGGCATGTGCCACCATGCCCGGCTAATTTATTCTATTTTTGGTAGAGACGGGGTCTTGCTCTTGCTCAGGCTGGTCTCGAACTCCTCAGCTCAAAGGATCCGGCCGCCTCAGCCTCCCAGAGAGCTAGGATTACAGGCGTGAGCCACTGCGCCCAGCCATTTCATTTTTTTTTTTTTTTTTTTTTTGGGACAGAGTGTCACTGTGTCACCCTGGGCAGAATGCAGTGGTGTCATCATAGCTCACTGCAACCTCAAACTCCTGGGCTCAAGCAATCCTCTTGCCCCAGCCTCCTGAGTAGCTGGGACTACAGGTACACGTCACCACAAACTGCTAATTTTTCTATTTTTCTTTTCTTTCTTTTTTTTTTTTAGTAGAGATAGAGTGGTCCTGCTCTTGCTCAGGCTCGTCTCAAACGCCTGAGCTCAAGCCATCCTCTCGGCTCAACCTCCCAGAGCGCTAGGATTACAGGCGTGAGCCACCGCACCCGACCATGCAAAACATATTCTTTCATCACTTACTATATGCCAGGCACTGTTCTAGGTGCTGCAGATGGGATTTCTAGCTTTGAAACATTTCTTTTCTGGTTCAGCAGACAAATGAACAACAACTACAACAAAAGACAGGCGATCACCACCACAATAAGTGCTAGGATGAGTGTAAATAAATACCGGCTGCCCGAGAGCATTTATTAATAGTAGGATTACCTCGCTCAGACTGGGTGGGCGGGGTCAGGGCAGGCTTTCTGGAGGAAGAGGAGTTTAAACTGAGAACTGACCTATGAGAGAAGTTAGCCGGGCAATGGAGGAATGAAGTACCCCGTGTGGAAGGAAAAGCACACGCAATGTCCAGCGTCCAGACAGAGCGCACGTAAGGCCTGGAAGCAGAGGGGGAGTGGTGAGAGGTTAGGCAAGGGAGATGAACAGAGGCTAGTTCCTAAAGACTGCTGTATGCTGAGGAGTTTGGATTTCATCTTCGTGGCAAAAGGAGGAGCCACTGAAGCAGGAAATAATGTGGTTAGGAATCAGAATGATGTTTTAAAGGATCAACCTGGGTCCAATATGGAGAATGACAATGGGAAGGGCAGGACGAGCAGCTGGGAGATCGATTAGAAGGCCGTTGCTATCTTGCAGGAAAAGTGACAATGACTTGGGCTGGAGAAATGGCAGTGAGGATGGAGAGACACAGATGGATTCTAGAGATGTTCAGAAAGTAAAATGAACAGGATTTGGTAACTGACAGCTTCTGAGGGTGAAGGAGAAGGAGTCCGCCAAGCAACCACCCCACGCCTAATTGGTTCGGACCACACGCATGTCTGTCTTTGAGGGTGTCTATGCCCATAACATCCCTCTGATGTACTAAACCCTCTGTTGGTAACTCCCAGATCTGTATCTCTAGTCGACACCTGTCTCCCAAACCTCAGACTTGTGTAACAATTACCCGTCTCCACTTGTATGGATAACAGGCATCTCAAACAGAAAATGTTCCCAAATCAAGCTACACATTTGTCCTCTCATTCTCTCACTGGCCATCGATCCTTCCCCAAGTCCTGCTGCATCTACCTTCAAAATATATCCAGACTGATACACGCCTCAACATGGAGGAACCTTGAGGATACTATGCTAGGTGAAAGAAGCCAGACAAAAGGGGCATATATTGTATGATTCCATTTCAAAGAAACGTCCAGTTAGGCAAGTCTATAGGGACAGAAAGTAGATTAGTGGCTGCCTGGGACTCGGGTGTTTTGGGAGGGAATGGAAAGTGAGTGCCTATTAACGGGTGTGGGATTTCTTTTAAGGGTTATGAAAATGATGTAAAATTGGTTGCACAACTCTGAATATGCTAAAAACCACTAAATCGTGCACTTTAAGTGGGCAAATTGTATAGTATATGAATGTCTCAATACAGCTGTTAGAGAATGAGGAGAAAGTCTAAAAAAACAGTATAAGTAACCAATGAAAAAGCACAGGCAACTACTATAAGAAATTATATTGTCTGTTCAGTGAAGATCTATAACAAGAACCTTATTGGTTTATGTCAATGGGAATAACAGAGGGTATTTTTAAAAATACAGCCTGGGCCTACAGACAAAACTTTAACTTCACTAAGCACAGAGAAGAGGCTGTAATCATGCTTGTATTGGTAATGGCTTTCAGTTGTGCAAGTATAAAAGGACATTAATTTGTCTTGCTATTAATGTGAGACAGAAGGCTGAAGAGTTGAAAAGACCCTGGGCTGATCTCTGGAACTCTATTTCCCATTCTCCTCTCTTTTGGAAACAGGGTCTTACTCTGTCACCCAGCCTGCAGTGCAGTGGCATGGTCATAGCTCACAGCAACCTCAAACTCCTGGGCTCAAGTGATCCTCCTGCCTCAGCCTCCAGAGTAGCTGGTACTACAGGCATGTGCCACCACGCCTGGGTAATTTTTCTATTTTTTTGTAGAGACAGGGTCTTGCTATGTTGCTGCCCAGGCTGGTCTTAAACACCTGGCCTCAAGTGATCCTCCCCTTCGGCCCCCTGAAGTGCTAGGATTACAGGGATGAGCCACCATGCCCGGCCTCCCTCGCTCTCTTCCTCTTCCCTGGTACTCCAACCTGCTGATAGCTGTCTCCTCTCATCAGCAAGATGGCTGGACTCCGTGCGGGTTTCCCCTCCCTGCTCTGTGGCTGGGCACTGCCCAGGCAGTAGCTGGGGCAGTAGTCCTAGGGCTTCCCTTCTCCTCTTCGCTTAGCAAGTACAGGCCTATGCTGCCCATTGTCCAATGTCTAAAGACAGTTGTTCCATATATATCTTATTCAGTTTTCTAGTCGTTTACAGTGGCAGTGCAATCCCTGTAGCAATACATCCTTCATGGGTGGAAGCAGGTATCTCTCATTATGGTTTTAACATTCTCCTGATTATTAATGCTGTTGAGCATTTCTTCATATGCATATTGGTGTATTAATCTGCTAGGCTACCATAACGGAATATCACAGACTGGGTGGCTTATGTGAACTAAAATAAAATCTTAAGCCCCCCAGCTGACTGCATGGACCCTCTCTTGGCCAAGAGGACCCCAGAAATACCCTAAAGCTGAGTTGCTGGCCATGGAAGGGAGGTCAGACGTGGCTTGTCATGCCCCCCTCCCTTCTTGGAGATATCCTTTGTACCTGATTAACAGGCCTAAGGCTATGCAAGACAAAGCTTAAACACACCTGCAGGTCATCCATTTAAATAACAGACCACCGGAGTCCGTATCCTTAAACCATTCCAAGCCTTTAGACAAAGCTTCACTTCTTTATCCAATTACAAATCAATGAGTAGTTAAACCCACCTGTAATCTATAAGCCCTCATGTTGCACTATCCTACCTTTTTGAGCCAAACCAGTGTATGCCTTCCATGTATTATTTATGACTTTACATATAATTCCTGTCTCCCTGAAATGTATAAAACCAAACTGTAACCCAACCTCAGTGAGACCACTTGCTCAAGACTTCTTGGTCGTGGCTCTCCGGGCCATAGTCACATATATTCAGCTCAGAATAAACCTCTTTAAGTTATTTTACAGAGTTCAGGTTCTTTTCCATTGACACTTAACAGAAATTTGTTTTCTTACAGTTCTGGAGGTTGGAAGTCCAAGACCTCTGCAAGGTCCCTGCAGAGTTGGTTTCAGGAGAAGCCTCTCTCCTTGGCTAGCAGATGGCAGTTTTCCCACCGTCTCCCCACACAGCCCTTCCTGTTTGCATGTATCCCTGGCGTCTCTTCCTCATGAGAAGACACCAGCGCCATCATATTAGGGCCTTGCCTTATGACCCCATTTAACCTTAATTACCTCTTAAAGGCACGATCTCAAAATATAGTCACCTTGGGAGTTAGGGCTTCAACATATGAGTCAGCAGGGTGGGGACAGAATTCAATTCATAAAAATTGTCTGGAAGGAGAGCAGGGAATTTCACCCCAAAATATGCCTCCCTCGCATAATGAATATTTTGAATTAAAAACTCTTAGAGATCAGCAGGCTTTGAAAGAGACTATTCCCCTAACTACACAAAGTCAAGACCGACACACCCAGGAGAACAATTGTCCTTGTTCCCCTACCTGTTATCTCATCATCCATTCCAGAAGAGAAGACCAAGAGTGTAACCAAACCTGAGCAGACCCCTTTACAAGAGATAATGACGGTCTCCAAGGATCATTTAAATTCCAAGAAAACTATTTACAAGTTAAATGGGCTTCCCTGATCTAATCATTATCCCTGGTAATCATTTATGGCCCCTCAGTAGACCTCGTCTCCCCCACCTTCATAACCTAATTTGCCAGGATCCAATCCTCCATTCTTTCTGTAACCTCAAAAGGGTATATAAG
>CAUYRT010031857.1:0-21491 GCA_963574885.1 Lepilemur ruficaudatus | reverse complement strand
TTTGCTGATGATATGATTTTATATCTGGAAAACCCCATGGATTCTTCCAAGAGACTCCTAGATTTGATAAATGAATTTGGTAAGGTCTCAGGTTATAAAATCAATGTGCACAAATCAGAGGCATTCATATACACCAAAAACAGTCAAGCTGAAACTCAAATCAAGAAGGCAATACCCTTTACTATAGCACCCCCCAAAATTTAAATATCTAGAAATAAATTTAACAAAATATATGAAAGACTTATACAAGGAGAAATATGAAACACTAAAAAAATAAATTGTAGAAGATGTAAAAAGATGGAAAAATCTACCTTGTTCATGGATTGGTAGAATCAATATTGTTAAAATGTCAATTTTACCTAAAGTGATCTACAGAATAAATGCAATCCACATCAAAGTACCATCTTCATTCTTTACAGACCTAGAAAAAATAATTCTTCACTTTGTATGGAACAAGAAGAGACCCCGTATAGTCAAAGCAATCTTAAGCAAAAAGAACAAACTGGGAGGCATCAGTCTTCCAGACTTCAAGTTGTACTATAAAGCAATAATAATCAAATCAGCTTTTTATTGGCACGAGAACAGAACCATTGATCTTTGGAACAAGACTGAGAGTCCAGAGATGAAACCATCTGCATATGGTAACCTAATATTTGATAAACCAGACAAAAATATACATTGGGGAAAGGACTCTCGTTTCACTAACTGGTGATGGGAAAACTGGATAGCTACATGCAGAAAAATAAAACTGGATCCCTACCTCTCACCTCTCACAAAAATACACTCAAGATGGTTAACAGACCTAAACTTAAGGCATGAAACCTTAAGAATCCTAGAAGAAGATGTCAGGAAGACCCTTTCAGACATCGGCCTCGGCAAAGAATTCTTGAAGAAGACACCCAAAGCAATCACCACAGCAACAAAAATAAACAAATGGGATCTGATCAAATTAAAAAGCTTCTGCACAGCCAAAGAAACTGTCACTAGAGCAAATAGACAACTACAGAATGGGAGAAAATATTTGCTCTCTACACTTCCGATAAAGGTCTGATAACAAGAATCTACCTAGAACTCAAAAGAATTAACAAGAAAAAATCAATCAACCCCATTTAAAAATGGGCAATGGAAATGAACAGAAACTTTTCCAAAGAAGACAGAATAATGGCCAGCAAACACATAAAAAATGTTGAACATCTCTAATCATTATAGAAATGCAAATCAAAACCACAATTAAATACCACCTAACCCCAGTGAGATTGGCTTCTATTAAAAAATCCCAAAACAACAAATGCTGGCGAGGTTGTGGAGAGACTGGAACACTCTTACAATGCTGGTGGGACTGCAAATTAGTGCAGCCTCTGTGGAAAAGAATTTGGAGATTCCTCAAAGAGCTAAAAATAGAATTACCATTTGATCCAGCAATAGTATTATTGGGCATCTACCCAAAAGAGAATGAGACATTCTATTATAAAGACATCTGCACCCGAATGTTTATGGCAGCACAATTCACTATTGCTAGGTCGTGGAAACAACCCAAGTGCCCGTCAATTCATGAGCGGATTATTAAAATTTGGTATATGTTTACAATGGAATACTACTCAATTTTAAGAAACGACAGGGAGCTAGCACCACTTATATTATCCTGGTTTCAGCTCGAGCCTATTATCTGAAGTGAGGTGACACAAGATCGGAGGAATGGGCTCCACGCGTACTTGCCATCAAATTGGTACTGACTGATTAACACTATGGTGCTCAAATGGTGGTGGTGTTCACCAGGGATTCAGGGACTGGGGGGGTAGACCCACATCTGAGGGATGTGGTGACGATTTTGGAGGGAAGGGGCATTCTTGAAATGTAGTTGGGGATGGGAATTAGGAGTGTCAATAGGGGATAGGAAATATTCTAAAACTGATTTATGTGAATAGCTGTACAACTTGGTAAATTTACTAATAGTCATTTAATTGTACACTTAAAAAACAATATCTCTCAGGGATATTCATAATACAAAGAGTTTCTTTACTATTTAGAGTTGTCACATGGTATTTCATAAGGTGGAGGCACAAGAAATAATTTTCTCTTAACCTTGCTAACAGGGATTTAGATTGCTTATAACTTTTTGACATTAAAAACAATACTGAATTGGAAAAAAAAATTTGTCATGCTTATGTAACCACAGCACTGTTTTAATCAAAAGTTTTGATATTTTTGTCCATGCCCTTCTTGGGCTACTTCTGCACAAATTTAAAAATAAATATTTAAAAGTAAGAAATAATAAAACTCATTATCTAACAATGAGGGCAATGATGATGCTTATAATGACAATTAGCATGGTAGCAAGGGGAAGAGAATTGAAGGTCGTGGTGGTAATAATATATGAATTTGGATAGGATGTTTGACCATTAGTAACCAGAAGCCCAACCAAGGCAGATCAGCACAGATTATATGGACAATGAATTAGTTAGTCAGCACAGCCTCATGGACTATTAGAACTGCAAAGAAATGTAAAAATTACTCATCCTATTTCATTTTATTTATACTGTTTTGTTTTTTAACATAACTAAAAAGGAATATATACGATTATAGAAAATATGGAAAATGTTGGGAAAATAAAGAAGAAAGGAAAAATTACATATAAATATATTATTTAAAATTATGATTAATATTCCAATCTAGATTTTTTTCTCTCTACATGTATGAACGTTTTAAAAATAAGGGCTATGATAAATGTATGCATTTTTATCCACATATCAATCTATATGTACATCATTGTGTATATATTATTTTGAAACCTGATCTTTAATTAAATTTTTGTTGTGTACCCATTCTTTTTAAGTTTTTATTGTGGTAAGAACATTTAACATGAGATCTACCCTCTTAGCAAAATTTTAAGTACACACTACAGTACACAGACACAATGTTGTACACAGCAGTTATACACCTATTCTTATAAGGGACATTTTTACTATTCAATATTTCAGTCATAAAGGTGAACTTACCTTCCTATAAATGTTTGCAGTCAATGATGATGATTACTCAATAAAGAGGTCTACACAATTTACATTGTGAAATTAATAGAACCTTGATATTTAAACCAGAAAAGAACAAAATAAACAACAAAAAATTATTCTTAAAAATCTCTTATAATATATAACATGTATACATATAAAAATCAGTAAATACAATTTGATACTATAAAAATCATGACCTAATAAGGTTTATGTCAGAAAGACAAAAGAGAGTTCAATATTCAATAATGTATCATTATGATTCACTATATTAACACATGAAGCAGAAAAGCCAAATATTCTTTTAGTAGAAGAAAAAGAAATTTTGATAACATTACCACATATGTTAATGCACTTAGTGAGCTAGAAAAATGGAAACTTCCTTAGACTGACACCATAAGGCATTTAAAAGGTCAGACAGATTCTCACTGAACACCAGGATAAGTTCAACATTGATTCCATTACTGCTACAATCAATCATTGTTCTGGAAGTCTTATGCTAGATAATAAAAGATCAAACTTAAATAAAAATCTGTGTCTTTATGTGTCAGATATTTGCCTATAAAATTAAAGAAAATTGATGAAAAAATTATTACAATAAATCAATTGACTCAGCATGCATGCTATATTCAAGTTCAACTTAAAAATCAATACCATTACTTTATATCAACAATAACCAACTAGCATTTGTGATAGGAAAACAAAACACTTTACAATGCCAACTTAATTTTAAAAATCCCCAGGAATAATGTTAACCAAAAGTCTGTAACAATTTAATAGAGAAACTTACATAGCATATTTGAAGCACATAAAAGAATGCCTAATAAATTAGAAAATATACAGTTTTCCTGGATAAAAAGGGATACTATCCTAAGAATGTCAATAATCTCTTAATTTCTTCAAATTCTATATATATCCCATGATAATATCAACATGCCCTTTGCCCAGATATCCATATGACTCATTTTCCCTCATCTCTTTCAGATATTTGACTTTCTGACATTTGTCTTTCCTGACAAGTCTATTTAAAATCCCTCCAACTATATCACTTGCTATATTCTCTCTACCATAGTTATCATAATCTGACATTTCATATATTTTATTGATTACCTCATTTTCTCTATCCAAACCTCCTCCAGCCTACCACTAGAGTATAAACTCCATGAGAGCAGGTGTTTTATCTTTTTTTTGTTTGCATATTTCCAGCACCAAGAATAGATCCTGGCTGTGCCTCAACACATATTTTGAATGAATGAATGAACAGGTACCACCAGGGATATCTGGAGAGGAATGGGAAGGACCTAATAGTTGAATGCAACATTTTTTATAAATTGGTTGCCTTATTACATTCCAAAGTACACAATGTGTATGAGAAGTTATACATAGTGATTAATTTTGTATGGTAAAAATATGAGCTTTTTATATTTTCCTATACTATAAATTTATCAAAATTAAAATATGAAAAATGACTCTCAAAAAAGAGATAAAAATCATTACTGATACAAAGAATATGTACACACTTGAGATTCTTAATTAATATCACCAGATTTTCAAAAATAGAAATAACCTAGTATTCAATAAGTTAACACTTTAAAGATAGTACAATAAATCTCTGATGAAATTTTATACAGCTATTAAAAGGCATATGCTGCCATTCAGAATATCTAATGACATGATAAAATGTTCTAGATAAAATCTGAAGTGAAGAAAGTAGGTCATGAAATGGTGTACAAAGCAAGACCTTAAATTTGCTCTATATGGGTTGGTGTACATATGTATTTATATATAACACATAAATAGCAAAGAAAGAGAACATTTTAACATGATTTCTCCCTAAGAAGTGAAATTTTAAGAGATATCTTTTATGTTTTTAATACTTCCAGAATTCTTATAGAAAATTGTATAATTAGGGAAAAAAGATAACATTTCTTATAAGTCAAATTCACCCTGCTGTATTTGATTTTTGTACTTAAGATTATCTGATATTCAAAACTGTTTATATTTTTGTTCCAATGGTTAGCATTATAATATATTTATATAATTACCTTTAGTCCTTTATTTCTTTCTAAAAGTGTAATATTTCCTTTTATGGACAGAGATTATTCTCTGATGTCTTTTCCCTTCATCTCCTCCCTATTCTCTACTACACTATCCAATTTATTTAAAAGTATTATCTTTGTTAGTTTTTACCTTTGTCCTGTTATATTTTTTATTCCCTCATGTATCATGAAAACTAACTCATTGAATGCTATAATTTTCTGAGCAGCAAAATATAAATGGGATGGTCATTGTGTACTCACGAACTATAGTGGCTGTCAGGCTGCATACCAGTGGTTCCAGAGCCTGTGATGCCAAAAACATCTCATGCTTCTCATGTTTGTGACTGAGAGTGGAGCCCCTAGAATTCCAGACAACCCTTTTTTTGTTGCTGTTGTTGTTGTTTTTGTTGTTGTTTTTGTTACGGTTACTGTGAAAGCACTCTCAATGCTTTACATTACAAAATAATTTATTGATCATAATGCTCGAAGCTTTTCAGATTTTTGTATCAGTAGTCCTGGAAGAAACAGAATCTACCTCATGTGGTTCCAATGAAGAGACATTAAATGAAAGTCTCCTTATGGTGGTGTGAATAGATTTAAGGGAACAAACAAGGGATGCGGACAGCACCCATAGACTAGCAACAGAGGAAAGCTTTTTTCACACCAAAGTCTAAAGAGGAAAGAGAAGGAAACTGTTTCTGAATCTCAGAGAGAGAGAGAGAGCGTGCGAAAGAGGAGAAACCACTCTGTAGCAACTATGGTTGTGAAGGAAAAGACAAGATGTATAACACCAAAGTCCGTATAGAATAGGGAAGAAAGGTCCTACATCTGTCTAGTCACGCTCTATGTTGGCTCATTGAGATGATGCCTCCCACTCACTGAACCCAGTGACTACCCAGGTAAAAAGAGAGCCTTCAAGATTCAGTCAACAGACAGGGCTTAGCCTCCCAGGTGACCAATCAGGGAAGAGAAGGGCAGAAAAGTATCTGCATGTGTTTCAAACTGGCAACGGGGACTCACGAAGGTTACCACTTTTGCCGCTCAGCAAATGCAACAACCATCACTTCTGTCTGATGCCAGCATTTCTTGCAGACTCCTTTTTAAACTAGACTTATTTTTATGACAGTAGACTACTGTTTTGAGTATTGTAGCTTTGTAACATAATTTGAAATCAAGAAGTATGATGCCTCCAACTTTGCTTTTCTTTTTCAAGATTGCTTTGTCTGTTGAGAGTTTTTCACAGTTCTATACAAATTTTTTTCTATTTTTGTGAAAAATGCTATTGGAATTTTTATAGGGATTATGTTGAGTCTGCAGATCAGTTTGGGTGGTATGGATATTTTAAGAGTATTAATTTTTCCAGTCTGTGAATACAGGATATCTTTCCATTTATTTGTTTACTCTTCAATTTCTTTTATCACTCTTTTATGGCTTTCAGGACACAGATATTTCACCTCCTTGGTTGAATCTAGCCCTAAATATTTTATTTGTTTATGATGCTATTATAAATAGGATTGCTTTCTTGATTTCTTTTTCAGATAAATTGTTGCTGGTGTAAAGAACTGCATGTGATTTTTGTGTGTTGATTTTATATCCTGAAACTTTACTGAGTTTATTATTTCTAACAATTTCTTTGTGAAGTCTTTGGGTTTTTTATTAATATATACAGGAACATGTCATCTGAAAAAAAGGGATAATTTTACTTCTTCCTTTCTGATTTGGGTGCCTTTTACTTCTTTCTTTTGTCTCATTTCTCTTGTCAGTACATTTAGTACTATGTTGAATAAAAGTGATTAGAGTGGGCATTCTTGCCTTGTATGAGATTTTAGAGAAAAAGCTTTCAGTTTTTCCCCATTGATTAAAATGTTAGCTGTAGGATTTTCATAAACCTCTTTTATTGTGTTGAGCAGATTTCTTTCTATACTTATTTTTTGTTTTGAGACAGAGTCTTGCCATTGCCCCAGCTAGAGTGCAGTGGCATCATCAGAGCTCACTGCAATCTTAAACTCCTGGGCTCAAGCGATCCTCCTGCCTCAGCCTCCCAAGTAGCTGGGACAACAGGCATGAGCCACCATGCCCGGCTAATTTTTCTATTTTTTGTAGAGATGGGGGGTTCTTGCTCTGGCTCAGGCTGGTCTCAAACTCCTGACCTCAAGCAATATTCCTGCCTCGGCTTCCCAGTATGATAGGATTACAGGGATAAGCCACCACGCCAGTCCTCCTTCTATGCCTATTTTGCTGAGAGTTTTTCTCATGAAAGGATGCAGGCACATAGACAAACAGAACAGAACAGAGAACCCAGAAATAAACCCAAGCATATATAGTCAACTAATTTTCAGCAAAGGCACCAAAAAGACACAACAGGTAAAGGATCACCTCTTCCAGTGTGTTGGGGAAACTGCACATCTACATGCAAAAAAAAAAAAAATGAAACTGGATCCTTATTTTACACCACACACAAAGATCAATTCAAAATGAGTTAAAGATCAAAACAGAAGAATTGAAACCATAAAACTCCCAGAATAAAAAACATAGGGGAAAATGTCCTTGACATTGGCCTTGGCAATGGTTTTTTGAATACCACACCAAAAGTTCAGGCAACAGAAGCAAATATAAACAAGTGGGACTACATCAAACTAAAAAGTTTTTGCACGGCAAAGGAAATAATCAACAAAATGAAACAGCAGCCTATGAATTGGGAGAAATTATTTGCGAATCACCTATCTGATAAAGAGTTAATATTCAAAATATTAAGGAACTCATATAACTCAGCAAAAAAATTAGCATAATTAAAAAATTGGGAAAGGACCTGAATAGACATTTTTCCAAAGAAGACATACAAATGGTGAACAGGTGTATAAAAAGGTGCTCAACTTCACCAATCATCACAGAAATGCAAATAAAGACCACAAAGACCACAATAAGATATCCCCTCACATCTATTAGCAAGGTTATTAGCAAAAAGACAAGGGATAACAAGTGTTGGCAAGGATTGGAGAAAAGGGAACACTTGTACACTATGGTTGGAAATGCAAATTGGTACAGCCATTATGGAAAACACTATGAAGGTTTCTCAAAAAATTAAAAATCAAATTACCATATGATCCAGGAATCCCACTACTGGGTATATAGACAAAAGAAATGAAATCAGTGTCTCTAAGAGATATCTACACTTTCATGTTCATTGCAGCATTATTCACAATAGCCAAGATATAGAATCAACCTAAGTGTTATGAACAGAAGAATGGACAAAGAAAACATAATATATAAATATATACACATTGTGCACAATGAAATATTATTCATCCTTTTAAAAGAAAGAAATTCTGTCATTTGTTACAACAAGGATGAACCTGAAGGACATTATGCTAAGTAAAATAAGCCAGGCACAGAAAGACAAATACCACATGATCTCACTTATACATGGAATCTAAAAAACAAAAAATGAATACATTGAAACAGAGAATAGAATGGTAGTTACCAGGGCAGGGAGGGGGGAAATGAGGAGACGTAAGTCAAAAGGCACAAACTTGCAGTTATGAGATAAGTCTACAGATCTGTAGTACAGCATGAGGACTACAGTTAATAATATTGTATAGCATACTGCAAATTTGTTGACAGTGAATTTTAGGTGCTCTTATCACCAAAAAAAAAAAAAAGAAGAAAAGAAAATATAACTATGTGAGGTGATGCCTGTGTTAATTTGCTTGATTATAGTAACCATTTCACTAAGTATATGTATATCAAAGCATCATGTTGTACCCCTTAAGTATATATACTAATTTTAAAAAGAAGTCAGACCTACATATTTTTCTTGTTCTGTTATCTGATCATTAAGGAAGTCTCCATAAAACCATAAGTAGTAGTTGAAAATGAAGTAGCAAAGTGGCTGGCATGAACAGTAGAAAAAATAAATCTCCTTCCCCCCAGCTGCAATTTCTTTCTGGTGCCTTCCATTAGTTAAGCCCCACCAGAATGCAGAAAGCTAGGTAGCCCATGAGATGAAGACTGCAGACATCATCTTTGGCAGAGAAAAATGGAGATTTGTTGCAAAGCTAAGGGTATTAGAGCGAAAAACCATCACATACTGAATCTGTAAAACTGTGTTTTATAATGACTCAACTCTTAAAACTGTATCAAAATGTAGTGTATCAATACATTTTGATACAGTTTTAATGTATTGTACATTACATTGTATTGTATCAATACATTTTGATACAGTTTTAAGAGTTGAGTCATTATAAGACACAGTTTTACAGATTCAGTAGGTGATGGGTCCCTGTAGTTGGGGTTGGGAATTAAGGGTCTCATAGGGGGAAGGAAATGTTCTAAAACTGATTTGTGTGAATAGCTGTACAACTTGGTAAATTTATTAATAATCATTTAATTGTACACTTAAAATGGATTAATTGCATGGTATGTAAATTATACTTCAATAAAGTTGTTTTTTAAAAAAAGAATAAACAAAATGTTGTTAATTAAAAAAGGTATCAATACAAAATTAGAGAGGACATACTTTAAATAGGTTATATTTTAATAATGTCATTCCTATAAATGTGGTTCCCATAATTCCCTTTATTCAAAGATTACTGGCATGTATGAGAGGGTATGAATTCGAGAGTAAATGGGATGGAGAAAGAAAGGGTACTTTACTGTGTTCAATCAATTTTTGCCAAAGATACTTGGAAAAAAAATAAACAAGTACAATGTTAAAGTTTCCAGAACTCTCTGACCTGGGATGACTGCCTCATTAGATTTTCCAAAGCGCAATGAACTTTCCATGGTTGCTGTTCTCCCAGGAGATGACATACTCCTTCATCATTTAGTTAACCATCTGGTCAATATAATCAGAGCTTTGAATTTCCATACACTCTAAAAGTAATTTTTAGAGTACCACAGCTTTCACTAATGACAAATTACTTCCTGCAATTTTCACAAAGCTAAATAAACTTGTTAATTTTTCTGCAGGATAGTCTGAACAAATAAAACTCTGCACTCTTTCTTTTTGTGAACATTCATTTTGCTTTATACTTTCTAGAAAGTTTCTGAATATCATAAACTCTTCCTTTGGAAGGGAGTATTTTGAGAACATGGTCCAGAGATGCTTTAAATCTACTTTAAATGTCTTGATCTGACATCTATAGTATGACATTTTTGTTTCATGCAAATTAAATAAATCATGCTATAGTTTATGAAATATTGAGATAGTCATATTTATATTATAAATTTTGAAACATACTTCTTTTGGTCACTATACCCTGGACATATGAGTAGAAGTCAGTTTCTAAAAAGAAGGAAGTATAAATTATTTTATCTAATATTGTACATTCAAAAAATAAATACCATTTTATCCAGCACATTCTTTGGCCTTCACACAGTGTCTTCCTACCCATCTATTTTATTTTACTGTATTTAGCCTTTTTATTCTGATACACACACACACAATGATGTACAAATCAATAATTCATCATAAAGTCAACAATCTGTAACCAATGACCTAGATCAAAAATATAACACTGCAGCACCATAGAAGTCTCTCTTGTGCCACCTTCTGGTCACAACCATCCTCTCCTCACAGAAATAAGCACTCTTCATGTCACTTATAATAATCATCCTATCACTTTCCTGCATAGTTTTACTAAATGAGCAACTATTTTTAACTATTTTTAAATATTTAGGTTTAATTTTGTTTTCTTTTTGTAAAGATGTTATCATAAGAGATCTTTAGTTTAACATATTTTTGAGAAGTATCTGTGTTATTGCATACAGCCTGTTTTATCCATTTTCATTGTTGACAGTTTTATTTGCAACAATATACAATAATTTTTTTCATATGACTTGATTTTAAATTTGGGTTACCTATAATTTGGGTTTTATACATAATGTTGTTAAGATCATTCTTTTACATGTCTCAGTGCACGGGAGGAGCAAATTTAAGTACCGAGCAGTCCAGTTTTTTTTTTTTTTATGTACTCTTCTGTGAAATCTAAGACATGCTTGTCATGTAACCACTACCAGCAACCAGATATAGAATAGCTCTATCACCCCAAAAACCTCTCTCATGCAATCACTTTATAGTTACACTATTAATTCAACTTTTTTGTGTGGTGAGAACACTTAACATGAACATGCCTGTTTAACAGCTCCTCATTTCTCCCTTCCCCCAGGCCCTGGCAGCCACTATTCTACTTTCTGTTTCTATAAATTTGCCTATCTTATATACCTCATATAAGTGAAATCACCTAGTATTTGTCTTTCTGTGTCTGGCTTATTTCACGTAATATAATGTCCTCCAGGTTCATCAATGTTGTCACAAATGACAGAATTTCCTTCTTTATTAAGAATGAATAATATTCCATTGCGTATATGTACCACATTTTCTTTATTCATTCATCCACTGATGGACATTTAGGTTGTTTCCACATTTTGGCTATTGTGAATGATGCTGTAATGAACATGGGAGTGCAAATATCTCTTTGAAATACTGATTTTAATTGTTTTGATTATATACCCGGAAGTCGGATTGCTGAATCATACAGTTCTATTTTTAATTTTCTTTTCATCTTTTTGGTTTGTTTACTTTTAATAGCCAGAATATGAACATAAATTCATACTTCTAGAACTGCTATTCTGCCAGCCAGGCAGTTTAATTTCCATGAGAAAGTTCATAGAGATACCTATTTTTAAGTATTTGAGGAACCTCTATACTAGTTTCCACAGTAGCTACATCATTTTACATTCTCACCAACAGTGCACAAGGGTTCTCTTTCTCCACACTTGTCTTTCATTTTTCTGATAATGGTCAATAGAACAGAAACTAATTACCTATGTAGTTATGTAACATAGTCAAGGTTACTTTTTTATAATTGAACTTCGCTATGTTTTAGAAGGAAATATTTTTTCAGCCAAAGTATATTGGTGTTTTTTCAGCTATTTCCACCTTCTCCGATTCTCATACTCTTCAAATTTTCCCCCTCTTTTACTCCTCTATAGGGAGAATGCTTTATTATTTTATTATATCTTGTAGAATTATTGCAATCATTGATATAAATATCAAATAGTAATATTTATATTTTACAAACAATAAGGTAGGTTATTTTTTTAGAATCCAGTAGATCCCCTTAAATCCCAGGTTGGAGAAATAGCCAAATAAACATGCCATAAGGCATGAGTGTTATACAATAATGTCAGAGGAGGGAATACTACATTGTGACCTTCACACAAATTCTCCTTATGTCCCATTGCTAGAGGACTGAGAGCCCTTTAAACTTTGCAACCTACTTAGCATGGCTGTAAATGTCATTCTTATTCATAGCAACATTTAATGCTTTCCTGGATTTTGCTGAACTATTTACCACAAAGATATATTGCAGAAGTGAATTCCACAGCTTGATTGTGTACTGCATAAAGAATTGTATTGTTCATCAGTCTAAAATGGAAAGCGATTCATTCTCATTGAGAGTCAGCTTGTTTCCATGGTATGCGAATGGGAGGAGAAAACACCTTATGTTTTCAGTAAAACATTCATTACTTTTATAGCTGTTTTCCTTTTCATAGTTTATTTCTCTCCATTACTAAGTAAATCACACTATAATGCCTTCCAGACATAATTTTTATATTTATTTTGGCCTTTTTACCCAGCTTTAGCATTTGGTCTGATTTTAATCTGTCACATTTTACATAATCTTCTTTATAAATTGACTATAGAGTGAAACTGAGTGAAACCGATGCTCAAAAGAAATCTACAAGCACTGCAAGGAAAACCCATCAGCATTACACAGTTAGGAATAAATCAGAATGAAAATTCAGAATTTTTTAGTTCTGTCAATATGAATGCTCCATATTGCTTTTCTCCTTCCTATAACCCCTTCAAAATCAGAAAAGAATTTCTTCTACCAGTTTAAATACATTCAAAAAATATGATTTAAAACAAATATTTATATATAATCCACATTGAAATAAGTTATTAGATAATATTTATGTTTTACATATGTGAAAGTCAATGCAAATATGTTCATGTTAACTTTAAATCCAAGTGGCCTAGAGTGAGTGTTCTTTGTAAAGACATTTAGAGTTAGCACTTCTACCTATAAAATTGTTTCAAGAGCACTTTTCTAATACAAACAGGAAAGGAATACAATTATCTTAGCTACTCAGAAAAATTATTGATAACATTCTTCTTTGAGTATTGATTATAGAACCAATGGCATATGCATATCCTAAAATATTTCTTGCATGCAATGCTAACTGAAAACAATTTTTAAGGGATTGAAAATAAGAGACATATCACAATTGATAAATAAAGTCCACAATCATATTGATACTCAAAAGAACAAGAGGGCCATAAGCATGTCATAAAAATTAACTTAAGTAATCAATTTTTGTACATAAATGGAGATGAAATTGAGAGTTCATTACTATGAATTTAATTGCTTTTTGTGAGATTATTTTCATATATTAGTTCAGACATTCTTGCCTTAGTCTTTCTTATCATAGACTATTCTATGACCACTAAATCTAGAAGGCTCCTAGATGAACTTTTCATGGCAAATGTATTGCTTTTCACCCATTAAACAACTTAATTGCTTAAACAAATCAAACTTGTATAAATTAATAATCATATCAAGATCTCTAACCACTCCAGACTACAATGATATAGTAATCTAACAAGAATTGCTTTGTTCTTTTACAAGCCTGTCAGATCTAGGTTTTAATTATCTTCTCACCACCTCTAGGCCTTTTCATATTCAGATTATATGTAAATTAGTGTAGTCTTTCATTTTGAAAAAGTTAAGGGATAAGAAATTCTCTAGAATATTTCTCTCACACATCTACCTTCTTATAGAATGTAATTCATAAAGAAAATACAGAAACTTAATTCTGGAGGGTAAGATGAGTAGGAAAAACATCTTGCTCTCAACAAAATAAACACTAATTAAATTAAACCTTAGGATCTTCAAAGTATAATTGAAGGAAAATTCGTTTACAAATTAATATTTTTACAAATTTCAAAAAAATTATATCTTCATTCAAATAGAGTTATTTGTTCAACAAATATTTTTTTAAGTACCTACATTTGTGAGACACTATTCTAAACTTGGGACTATAACTGTGAACTAAAAAACAAAGCCCCTACATTTGTCTTCTTACACCTTACATGCCAGGGGAAGGAGACAAAAGATAAATTATGAAACATACACACACACACATATAAAGGAAATGGGGTAATGACAGGGAGTAAATGAGAAGAAAATCTGAGGAAATCAGAAAAGGCTTCTTTTCCATGAAAGTTGAACAGAGATCTGTAGTAATGGAGTGAGACTGGATGTCTGTGGGGACAACAGTAGAGATGATCAAGGCTGACTCCAAAATTTAAAGTCTAATTAACTAAAATGATGAATTAACATTAAATGAGATAAGAACAAGTGGAGAAGAGGATTGGCCAATATTTGGAGTTTGGATTTGGGCATGCTAGTTTTGAAGTGCCTATTAGACTTCCAAAGGGAAATGTCAAGTAGACAGTTTGATATGAGTCCAGAGTTCTAGTAAGAGATTTATATTGGATTATAAATCTGGGAGTCATCAATATATAGATGGTATTTTAAAGCCATGAAACTTGATGTGATCAGTGAGGAACTGAGTAAAGATGAAGAGAGGAGGCCCGAAGACTGAGTCCTGGAGCTTTCAGGTTGTTGGAAAAGAAAAGGAGGAGAATATAGCAATAGAGAATGAGAAAGAGCACTCATGCAATCACAGGAAAACCAAGACAGAGCATTGTTCTGGTAGCCAAGGGGAAAAAAATTTTAAACTAAGAGAGAGTAAACAACTGTATCAAGTTCTGTTAATTGTCAAGTTCAATAAGTATTGTGAACTGATCGTTGGAACTCGCAAAGTGGAGACCATGATAAAATGTCACTAAAGCTGTTTTAATGGAGTTGTTTGGATACAAGCTTGATTGCAGTGGGTTTGAGAGAGAACAAGAGGAAATAATTAGAGACAGGGTGTATAAAGAGCTTTCTTGAAGGTTTTAATGTAAAGATGAGCAAAGAAATGGAGAGGTATCTATAGAAGGATGTTGAGTGGGAAGTTTTATTTACTGAAGGAGATAGTACAACCTATTTATGTGCTGGTAAGAAATATCCAGGAGAGAGAGAAACCCAAGAAAGAGGAGAGGAAGAGAGTCATGTCTTTGACTAGGCAAGAGAAAGTGTGATCCAGTTCACAAGTATAAGGCTTAGGCTTGGATAGCATCAATAATCATTCTTTCATATCAATAGGAAGAAAGGGAAAAGATATGATTCCAGATGAAAATAGATCTGGTAGATATGGTAATAAAAATGGAATCTTTTCACTGTTTTATTTTATTTCATCAGGAAATAAAAAATAAAAGTCATTAACTGAAAGTAAATAAAAATTTTCTTGGCAAGGAGGACAAGAAAATGAAAGTAAATAAATAAAAGGAAATATTAATACTTTGGGGGGAAGAGAGGTGTGAAATAGTCCTCTAAGAAAGTAGAATAAATGCATTAGGGAAATACGGTGTGATTGCATTAGGACTCATGCATTTACAATGAGATCCTGTTAGCACCTTTATGTGTTTTCCCATTGAGGTTTAACTGCTTAAGTGCAGACATGAAAAGGCAGAGAATTGTATTTAGCTATGGTTGGAGTTTTGTTGGGCTACTACAAAGAAGAGAGAGGGGACAAAGAAATTGAAAGTGTATGTGAGGGCAGCTAAGCTGGGTAATGATGAAAGTGATGACTAAGGAAAAACATGAAGATCAACTGATTGGTGGTTGAATAACCAATAACCAGTTGAATAACACTGAGGGTCAGTTTAGAGGATGGAGGGAATTGGAAAGAAAGAAGGCAGTGATCAGAATGGATGTATGAAAATGAAGTAGGTACAGATGTCAGTTATAGCAGATACTAGAGAGAGAGGGAGATAAAGACAGAGCACCTGAGAGCTGACTTCATCTTATTAGTGTTTGAGCCAGGAGACAGATGGTTCACGGTTCACCATTTGATTCATTGGTGCAAAGACCCCTGGATCCTGGCACCACACGATTCTTTAAGACTGCAAACTTTCGCTTTTCAGTCCTGCCTTTGTTGTCCTTTTCTCAGGAAATCCGAGGTGGGGGAGAATTGCTAGTTCAAGTGAATTATTATTGGATTTGTGAGTCTTCCAGACTTCATTTTGTCCTGACTGCTAACACCTTGACCAATAGCTTGATATCCAGACCCAGAATTTGCCTTCGTGTAGCATCTTCGGCTCACTGTTATCTGATGAAGGGCTTCTTTCTCTAGAAATCGGCTTGTTTAGGCTTCCCATGCCTCTACTGCTCTTTGGTAGTCCTATAGAAAAGTATGAGCTCTATTTTATCTGGATTTATTTGGATTTTACTATGGGAACAAAAATATTCTGCAACCTTTTATATCCAATACAGAGTGGAATTCACTCTCTTTGTTTTTAACTTCTTGATGCACACTCCATTATAATCACAATCTCTTGGGTTGAGCATAACCAACTGAATGAACTCAAGTTTGTTTATAGTTCTGTAATCTGGCATTCACAGCTGGAAACATAGCTCTGTGTTCAAGAACCATACAATCATATTTCATATTTTTACCTTGTCACTCCAATTTATGATGCCTAAATTTCATTAGTTTAAACAGCAATGAGAGATTTTGGCTTGGTTTCATATTGAGCTTCTAGTCAAATAAACCACCTGGGTCATCTTCATATGGAAAAGAAAGCAGTTTAATCTAGCCATCCACCTTGCAACTGTGGGGTGATAAACAGGTTGATCAAAAGGTCAAAATGTTATTCCTTTTGAAATTAACTTTGTTGTTACAAATCATAATTCCACTCTATGATGTCCCATTAATTATTAAATTTTATCCAATATATTAGGTATTGACTCATGTTTTTAAAAATTGAAAATTTTCTTAAGCATTCATTGTTAAGGTTTAAAAAATCAGCTCTATTGAGGCATAATTAACATATAATAAATTGCACTCAATTAAAATGTACATTTTGATGAGCTTTGACAAGTAAATATACATACCTTTGTAACTATCTGCTCAATCAAGAAAAAGAAAATTCCATCCAGTATTTCACTTTCCATACCTGGCTTATAGCAAACTTGATTTAATCATACCACAATGTATACATATATTAAAACATCATATTGGACACCATAAATATATACAATTTGTCATCTGTCAATTAAAAAATGAAAAAAGAGAAAACATTTCATCACCCTAAAAATGTCTTTCATGCCCCTTTGCAATCAATTGCTCTCACCCCAGGAAAACACTGATCACCATTCTATCACTAAAATGCTGAAGAAATGGAATTAGAGTATGTACTTTTTTGTTTTCAGCTTCTCTCACTCATAATAACGTTTTGTTTTTCCAGCTTTATTGAGGTATGATTGATAAATAAAAATTGTACATGTTTAAGTTGTACATGGTGATATACAATGCTGTACATTGGATCTCCAGAACTTACTCAACTTATAACTGAAAGTTTGTACCTTTTGACCAACTTCTATTTCCATCACCCTCCAGCCCCTGGCAACCACTGTTCTACTCTCTGTTTACATGGGTTCAACTTTTTTAGATTCAACATATAAATGAGATCATGTGGCATTTGTCCTTCTGTGTCTGGCTAATTGCACTTAGCATGATGTCCTCCAGGTTCATCTATGTTGTTGCAAAATAGCAGGATCTCCTTTTTAGTTAGGCTGCATAATATTCCATTGTATGTGTGTGTATATATACATTTATACACACATACATAATATATATCATTGTTTTTATGCATTCATTTGTTGGTAGACACAAGTTGTTTCCATATCTTCTTTTTCTTTTTTTGTTTTTTGTTCTGTTTTGTTTTCTTAATTTATTTATTTTTTTTTTTTAGAGATAGGGTCTTGCTCTATTGGAGCATAGTTGCAAAATGATAGCTCATTATAGCCTCGAACACCTGGATTCAAGCAATCCTCCCACTTCAGGCTCCTGAGTAACTAAGACTACAGGTGCACAACACCATGCCTGGCTAATTTTTTTAATTTTTTTGTAGAGATAGGGTCTCACTATGTTGCCCAGTCTGGTCTTAAACTCTTGGCCTCAAGTGATCCACCCACCTCAGCTTCCCAAAGTGCTGAGATTAGAGGCATAAGCCAACAAGCCCAGCCTTTTTTACTAATAAGTTTTATTTTGTTTTTAATTGACACATAAAAATTGTACATATGAATGAGGTAGTGTGACGTTTCAATACATGTATATATTGTGTGATGATCAAGTCAGAATAATTAGAATATCTATCACCTCAAACATTTATCATTTCTTTGTGTTTCCATGTTTTATAATAATATTGTATAACACATCATTTTAGTCATAATTGTGAGTTTAGGATGCCTTGTATTTTACTTTGAAATAGGTCTAAATATTTAAATTTATAATGCCTGCTCATGAGGTTACTGTAATACACTTTGGACCATGTGATCAAATAAAACTATAACCAGGGAATGGCCTGAAAAAGAGTAAGAATGTTTTCTGTCTCTCTAAAATCTCCCCTACTCCTTTTGGGAACTAAAAGCTGCGTCCCTGCCCAAGACCAGCGGTCAGAAGGGGCAGGGGAGTGTCCTTTGTTCTTTGTACTACAGGAGATGGCACAAGGGAATTGTTAATTGGAGGTAATAAGATTATCTTAGCTGAAGATGGAATGAATCAGAACCATCAACTATAACTGAACAGCAATAGGCTAAAGCTGAAAACACCCCTTTCAAAAGCTCAGAGATAGGACTGTTGGTATTTTAAGATGGGAGTCTACCAAGCTCCCAGCAAATTAATAAACTTCTCTTTCCTTCTCCTCAAACTACTTGTCCTCATTCTTCTAATGCAGCCTTGGGGACAAGTGCCAAGCTTTTGGTAACAAAACCACAAACTAAATTTAAGATTTTATGAACAGGCAAAATAAATATGATGATTTAGAAATTGTTAGCAAGCATAAACAGAAACTGTATTTTGTCATCCTCATTTTTTTAAAGGCAATTTTTTTTTTTTTGAGACAGAGTCTCACTCTGCTGCCCGGGCTAGAGTGCTGTGGGGTCAGCCTCGCTCACAGCAACCTCAAACTCCTGGGCTCAAGCGATCCTCCTGCCTCAGCCTCCTGAGTAGCTGGGACTACAAGCATGCGCCACCATGCCGGGCTAATTTTTTCTATATATTTTTAGTTGTCCAGCTAATTTCTGTCTATTTTTTTAGTAGACACAGGGTCTTGGGGTCCCGCTCTTGCTCAGGCTGGTCTCAAACTCCTGAGCTCAAACGATGCTCCCGCCTCGGACTCCCAGAGTGCTAGGATTATAGGTGTTAGCCACCGCACCCGGCCTAAAGGTAATTTTTTAATATCTCAAGAATTTGCCAGTGTTGAGGCTCAAAGACTAATACACCAAAATATGGCATTTTGACATGCTAAACTGACTAAAGAAGCCTCAAGGTCTCTCTGACCTCCTCCCAACCCCGCCACTAGATCTCTGAAAAAAGTTGAAGGTTCTTTATCTGCCTAAGATCCAGACCCCCCAGGAGAGCAATTGTTCTTTTCTTCCCCTCCCTGCAAGAACAGGAATGTGACCACACCTGAACAGACTGTTTAAGAAAATAATGTCCAGTCCCCCAGACTCATTCAAATTTCAAAAAGAACTATTTACCAGTTAATCTTTGTTCCCCAGCTCTTCATCCTCTTTAGTAATCCTTTATTGCCCCTCAACAGAATTCCTCTTTTCCCAACTCCCATAACCCATTTGACCAGAAAGGCATATAAGCTTCTAAACCTCACTGGGGAGTAGGGTGTTCATTCTGAAGGCTCCCACATATACAAGTTAAATAAATTCATATGTTTTCTCCTATTAATTAATCTGCCTCATGTCAATTATTTTTTCGCAAACCATTAGGGGGCCATGGGCCCTGTTCCTTACAACGGATACATTTGATATTTTTTTACCAAGAGAAATAATGATTTTGGTTGGTTTTGAAACTTATTTATTGATAAAGTTAAACCAGTTTTAACTGAAGAATATGTTCAGTTGTTAGCCGTCTTAATCTATTTAACTGTGATAGTGTGTGTGTGTGTGTGTGTGTGTATACATATATATTCTTTCAAGATTTTGAGTAAGTTAAAGAACATTAAAATTTTTTAAAAAGCTATGAAATGACTGATGCCATTTGTAATGTCTTTATATGAGCTTTATTTTCTTGAGATTGTTTAATCAAAATAAAAGTCAGAATAATGCTAGATTATGAAGCTAAAATAATAAACTGAATGCAAATGTTATACGCTATGCCAATTTTATATTATCTTCATCAAAACAATCCTATATTTTATTGCCTGACTTTGTAATAATAACATGTTATAGTTGTGAACTTGTAAGATACATTAATACTAAAACAAATTATCCGTTTTAAACATTGTGGATGCACATGAGATTTTATTACAATAAAATAAGTTTGAAACTGTTTTCTACTTCCCTACTTCCCTTTTACAAACCTAGGTACTTATATCTCGGTATTTCAAATGATTTTGTTTATTATAAAAAACATTTTAAGGTATGTCTTACGTGAAGGAATGTCTACATCTAGCAAAGCACCAAACAAATCATAGGTTTCAATACAATACATTTTTATCAATAAGTGGTGGCACCAGATTACCCATTTGTTACCTTTAGCAATTAATTGGTAGTAAACCATTATCATTTTTCTGTAGGCACTGTTTGTGTAAGTCCGCACAGTGAAATTTATCATTTAAGCTATGTTGATTGAAATTTTCTCCCCATTTAAACTATTGTCTTCTTGAGGACAGGGGACATGTTAACATTTCCATCAAATGCAGTTGAAAGGGCTGGGCATGGTGGCTCACGCTTGTAATCCTAGCACTCTGCGAGGCCAAGATAGGAGGATCCCTCAAGGTCGGGAGTTCAAGACCAGCTCTGAGCAAGAGCGAGACCCCCCGTCTCTACTCAAAATAGAAAGAAATTAGCTGGAAAACTAAAAATATATAGAAAAAATTAGCCGGGTATGGTGGCATGCGCCTGGAGTCCCAGCTACTTGGGAGGCTGAGGCAGAAGGATTGCTTGAGCCCAGGAGTTTGAGGTTGCTGTGAGCTAGGCTGACGCCACGGCACTCTAGCCTGGGCAACACAGTGAGACTCTGTCTCAAAAAAAAAAAAAAAAAGATGCAGTTGAAAGAACTGAATGTTACAAGAACAAGGCACTAGTTTCAATTTCATTACAGCATTATAGCATTTTTTTTTATTGGGGGAAAACTACAAAGCATTTACAGTACAATGTTTACAGTCACAATTTGTAGTGAGCTGATTTCCCAAAATATATTGCCACTCAAGTTGACTTATCTTGTTACATTCAAAAATCTACTCTGTCAAAGT